>JABUQX010111087.1:0-15510 GCA_015478945.1 Trachelipus rathkii
GGAATTAACCTTGCCTCTCCGGGATTGAACCAACCGCCATGTTTCGGACTGAGGACAATATACCCGGATTGCGTTACGACTGAGCTATCCTCCCAAGCCAAAAACTTGGATTCAAGTGAACAAGTTTAAAGCAACCGAAGCCACCGCTTCAAGGCGACATCACAGGTGTCCAGCCTGTCATTCCCTCGTTCTTTTATATTGTAGATGTTAAAATATTGCATAATAAATCGCAATTATATTAGATGTTAAAGAAAGAACTATAATAGGAAGGTAATGAATTAACTGCCTTCTTCTCCTGGATTGAAACCACCGCCATGTTGCGACTAGAGGACAATATACCCGGTGCGTTACGACCGAGCTCCTCCAAGCCAAAAAAACTTGGATTCAAGAAGAGTTATAAAGCAACCGAGCTCCCTTCAAAGCGACATCACCAGGTGTCCAGCTCAGTCCGCAACATGGCGGTGGTTCAATCGGAGAAGGCAGTTATTCTTTTTTACCTTCCTATTATAGTTCTTTCTTTAACATCTCAATATAATTGCTATTAATTATGCAATATTTTAACACTACAATATAAAGAACGAGGGATAGGACAGGCTGGACACCTGGTTGATGTCGCCTTGAAGGGAGCTCGTTGCTTTATAACTGTTCTTGATCCGAAGTTTTTGGCTTGGAGGAAGCTCAGTCGTAAACGCAACCGCGTATATTGTCGGCTGCAGTCGCAACATGGCGGTGGTTCAATCCGGAGAAGGCAGTTAATTCTTTACCTCCTATTATATTTCTTTCTTTAACATCTAATATAATTGCGGATTATTATGCAATATTTACACATCTACAATATAAAGAACGAGGGATATGACAGGCTGGATACCTGGTGATGTCGCCTTGAAGGGAGCTCCGTTGCTTTATAACTGTTCTTGAATCCAAGTTTTGGCTTGGAGGTAGCTCAGGTGTAACGCACCGGGTATATTGTCATCATTCGCACATGGCGGTGGTTCAATCCCGAGAAGGCAGTTAATCTTTACCTTCTAATTATATGTTCTTTCTTAACATCTAATATAATTGCGATTATTATGGCAATATTTACATCTACAATATAAAGAACGAGGGATAGGACATGGCTGGACACCTGGTGATGTCGCCTTGAAGGGAGCTCGGTTGCTTTAATAACAATTCTTGAATCCAAGTTTTTTGCTTGGAGGATAGCTCAGTCGAACGCCCCGGGTATATTGTCCTCAGTCGCAACAAGTGGGGTGGTTCAATCCCGAGAAGGCAGTTAATTCTTTACCTTCCCTATTATAGTGGTTCTTTCTTTAAACATCTAATATAATTGCGGATATTATGCAATTTTAACTCTACATATAAAGGAACGAGGGATAGGACAGGCTGGACACCTGTGATGTGCCTTGAAGGGTTTAGTCTCGTTGATCAACACTGAACTCTATCTCGTAAGGGGGGGGGGGGGAATCCAAGTTTGCAACCCTGGATGCTCACTAAATCGTAACGCACCGGGTATATTTCCTCAGTCGCAACATGGCGGTGGTTCAATCCCGGAAGGCAGTTGAATTCTTTACCTTCCCTATTATATGTTCTTTCTTTAACATCTAATATAATTGCGATTATTATGGAATATTTAACAATCTACAATTATAAAGAACGAGGGATAGAACAGGCTGGACACCTGGTGATGTCGCCTTGAAGGGAGCTCGGTGCTTTATAACTGTTCTGAATCCAAGTTTTTTTGCTTGGAGGATAGCTCAGTCGTAACGCACCGGGTATATTGTCCTCAGTCGCAACATGGCGGTGGTTCAATCCCGGAGAAGGCAGTTAATTCTTTACCCTCCTATTATATGTTCTTTCTTTAACATCTAATATAATTGCGATTATTATATATATATATTTAACTCTATATATATATATATATATAATATATAATATATATATAATATATTATATATATATATATATATATCATATATATATATATTATATATATATAGTATATATATATAATTTGTTTTTTTTATTTTCTGTAAAATATATATATATTGTAGCGACGTATCTCCGTTTGTCTGGCTTTCAAGTTCCTGTGACGGGAGGATATTCTAGTTATTGTCGTGTAGACCTTTAAAAACTGAGATTATGTATAATAATAAAAACAGAAGCTGATATAGAATTCCATAGCACAGATATGGCTTGAAAAAATGGGGTTTGCGATTAACCAATCTTCATATGTAGTGTCAAGATACAGTTATCCTCGTGTTACAAGAGTCACAAAACTGTGATGAAATGGGTATCGGTATCGGGTAATGGGTACGGGTTTGGGTATTTGTATGGGTATGGGTATCACATTCACGCAGTGAATGTGATTGGTTGGATGTATAGGCAGTATGATGATAATTGATTAATGGATATATAGTTATGGACAAGGTTAAAGGTAATGTGATAGGCATTTTGTTAATTATATTAGTTCAACTGCACTTTCTATGACTGAATAGGTATAATGATAACAACTATTATAGGCAGTGTAAGACTGCTTCCGTGCCCCGTAAAAGACTGATGACAGCAGCAGTGATAGGCAAAGCGTCTAAAACGAAGGTGGGTTTGTTGTATAGGCATTTTTTTTGCAGGTTCCCACACTCACGGGCTGAGCCTTTTCAAGGAGGGGGCAGAATAATAAAACGAACAGCGTAGCAAAATGAAAGGCTCTTCCAAACCTAACGTAAATCTCTCAGATGAGCGCAGACGGAAGTTTTAAAGAGAGAAGGATTACATGCAGCAGGAGAAGCACATGATGGTAGGGAGCTCCACAAAAGAGAGGTAGCTGGAAAGAAGGAGGTATCACAACGACCGCCTGGAATTTTCAATGTTTACATAAAATTCGAGCGCATGCAAAGCTCCCCTTGTGCTACGAGGGCGTCGCAGTGGTGGTGGTGGTTGTGGTGGTGTTGAGCGAGTGGTAAACTCCCTCGAGCACCTGCCGTTGTAATACCTATAGTAAAGAAATAGTGCGCTAACATCACGTAGCAGGAATAGAGGGTCAAGGGAGTTAGAATGTAGGGGGGACAGTTTTTTAGTCTTTTAGCTTTTGACTCAACCCTGTCCTAAGAAGGGTGGAACCGAACCCCCCCTTCCCCAAATGGGAGAACAGTACTCCATACAATGGTGAATAAGGTTCTTATATAACTTATATAAAGCCTTTGAAACCGCTGTGATTTGAAGTATACGGGAAGTATACAGGACTCGTTACTTTTTCTTTCATTGATAACGCCCCGAATTAACCTCCTTTATTTTTCCTCCGTTATCTTTCTAGTCCGTTATATTTTGTTCGAATTTCTTTGAATGTTGATAACCAATTGACAACCCCGGTCTAAGACTAAAAAAAATCCTTATATGTATATAATATATATATATATAATAATATAATATATATATATTAATATTATATATATAATATTACTAATATATATATATAATATATATATATATATAATATATATATATATATATTTAAATATATAATATATTATATATATATATTAATATATTAATTATTATATATATATTATTATATATAATAATATATATATAATAATATATATATAAGGAATAAGGTGAATCTACATGGAATAATGAATAGGGATGGTACTTTCGTAACCGATGAAATGAATGTGAGGAGTTTGTGGAGGGAACTCTTCAAAAATCTGACATATCCAATTGGCAGTAATGAAGAAGTAATAGTGAATGTGTGTCGGTTTGATGGAGCAAGAAAGAATAGGTATTTTATGGGTATAGTGAGAAAGTTGAAGAATAGTAAATCTGCAGGTTATAGATGAAATTACTGGTGATTGATCAAGAACGGAGGCGAGATTGGTGAGTTGATTGGATTTGGGAATGTTATGGAACAAAACAGTTATGAAGGGTACAGTTCCAGGGTAATGGAGGAGAGCAGTAATAATACCCTTATTTAATGCTAAAGGTAACTGTAGGAATTATAGGGTAGTTAGTTTATTGAGTGTTGTAGGGAAGATATATGCTGGTATTTTTTGGTCGGAAGAGTGCGTCGAGTGACTGAAGAACTGATTGTGAAGAGCAAGTTGCGTTTAGAAGTGGTAGAGGATGTGTGGATCAACTCTTTACATTGAAACAAATGATTGAGAAAATGAGGGAGAGGAAAAATAAATTGTATTTAGAGTTTTATGTGGATGTTGCAAACAGGTCGTCTCATAGATAAGGATTAATAGTGAAGCTTTTTTGGGCAGGCATGTTAGTGATGAAATGGTGGTTATGTGGGTAAACTTTTGAAATGGAATCAAAAGCATGTATGACGATAGTGAAGAGTGTGTAAGAATAAATGGAGTTGAAAATGGCTAGTTTAATTTTAATAGGGAGTGAGGGTAGGGATGTGCATTTATTGTCCTCCCTTGGTTTATTCCAATTTGCAATGTTTATCGTGGTTAAGATAGAATTAGAGGGGGGGGTAGCAGGGGATGGTGCTAGAATGAATGTGAGAATTGGATAGAAAGTAGAAGGGTGTCCTAACCTATAATATACGAATGATTTAGCTTTGTGTTGCGAATCTGAAGAGAATTTGAGAGGTTTGGTAGAGAGATTTGGCAGGATGTGTAAAAGGAGAAGTTTGAAGCACAGTCTAAAGCACAGTCTAAACGCCCGAAGATACAGAGAAGATAACGTGGCTATTTTAGACTGTGCTCACCACAATCCTTAAAGGCTGAAACCGACTTCATTTTTATAACATCGTTCCCCCTAAAAAATTCAAATATCCTATTCATGACAATCAACTAAAGGCATTTTCACAAAGCCCAAATTCGTTAAGTTCTATTTACCGGTGATGAACACAAGGAAAGGATATACCCATCAAGTTCCTTTCCTGCCGGCCTCCTCACATCCCTCTGGGGGCCCAATTAAAAAGTATAATTCTTTACAAAATTGTTAATAATAGTTCCTCCAATAATTTGCCTATTTTAAAATAAGACTTCTTCACCAATACACCCGCAAAATCCCTTCGAATGCAAAAATAGGTCCTGTGGTTTACCGTGTCCCTTGCCTGCATTGTTCTGATTCTATTATGGCGAGACAAATGATTTTGAAAGACGTCGACAGCAACACAACAATTTCCTTTAATTTTGATAAAACTAATTCAGCGTTGGTAACACACAGACTATCAACCCGGAACCATACAATAGACATTCAAAATATGCAACAATTGTCTCTGTACGACTGAATCACATAAATCCAAAAATTTCAAACTTCATAATGTTTTTTTTTTATTTAAAAAAATTTAGGGAACTTTAACAAACAAGACTGTGTGAGTTTAAAATAGATTTCATTCAGAATATAGTATTATTCTCATGCTGCTTATATTTTATGCATCTTTAAATATAATCTTCTAAAAAAATTATTTCTTCCTTTGCTTAATTTTTTTGTGGAAAAAGTCTCTCTCTCTCTCTTGAACAAGGTCTGAAGTGACAGACGAAAGCTAGAGTGGGCTCGTCCGTCATTCTTGGGTCGTTATGTTTTTATTAATTTATATATAATAGAAAAATTTTGTGAAATATATTTTAAAATATGTTTTTAATTAAAAAGTTATTAATATACAGTTTATAATTAATATAAGGGCAATCAAACCTCAGTAAATATTTGCAAACGTTTTAAAGTTTGGTAAAAAAATCTATTACTATATATATATATTAACTACTATTTATATATATATATAATTATTTATATATAATAATATATTATATATATATTATATATATATTATATAATATATATCTAATCTTTTAAATGTATATATTATAAATATCCTTAAGATTCTACCAGATAAGACAGAATTTGATAAGTATTATGTATACATATATAAATATTATTATATTATTATTATATAAATATTATAAAATAATATTATATATATATATATATATCTATATATATAAATTATATAATATTAATATATATATTATATATATCTATATATATAATATACTACCTTATATATATATACTAATAATATATATATATATATATAAATATATATATATATATAAATCATATATATAATAATATATAATATATATAATAATATATTATATATTATTACTATATATATTATATTTATATAATATATAATATATATATTATATATTATATATTATATTATATATATAATATATTATATATATAATTTATATATATTCCACCTTTTCTCCCAATCTCCTGTAGATCATGCATCTTGTCAGTTGTTTCTTTGCACTGACCACGAAACTTCCACAACGTCTTCTGTCCATTCTCACTATGCTCAAGACGCCCCTCCACATCCTGGACGTTCGTTTTCTTTCATCTTCACCATTGCCCGAGTTTTATGCGCTCGATCGTTGTCGCTCCATCTAACTTTAGGTCTTGCCACACTCCTTCTTCCCTCCGGTATCCACATTCCAGATATCTTCTGGGCACTCTTTGCTCCTCCATCCTCTTAAATGCCCATACCAACCATATTTTAATATCACCCTGTCCCCTCCCCTCCAACTGACTCTATACCACGCCCTTCTCCCCCTCAAACTCCGCCCTTAACCTCTCTCATTTAGTCTCCTTCCTGTCTCTTCTTGTCACTCCCCTCATCAGTCGCAACCACACTCATCTCGCATGCCTCCATCTTCCCCTCTGCTCTCAAAAAGTTATTAAGTGCCCATGCTTCATGTCCTGTTACGGTCAGGTAAATTAAGGCCACTAAAGTATACTTTTGTGTTGCACGGCATCATACCTTGGGATTCATGAGCTAAATTGATCGCACGGTCCGTATGTTTTTAGTGAACGTTTGACATGGTTCCATCAAATGCAACTATTAATTAATCCCCATTCACTTCATTAATCAAAAGAAGATTGTGTCGTTATTCCTCACCATATTTATTAGACGTGCAGCCCGACCAAAATATTTTAAACTGGTTTCCGTTTTGGTCCTTCAAGACCCTATAACTCATCATCACTCAAAACTTTCACTCTCTAAGTAGGAACCGTGAACTCGGTGGCACCGGCCCGGCCCCGCGCCCGCACGGCCAACCCGGCCATTTTTTAGCAGACCTGTCGCCTGAGCCCCTGCCCACCGGCCCGGCAAAAAATCAGGCAAAACCGAGGTTTTCTACCTTGAAGATATAAATAAATTTACAACAAATATACTAACAACAATTAAAATCAGAACAAAGTAAAAAAAAAAATATTTATTTCATTTTTCCCTTGTTTATAGATTAAAATTGCTTTTGCAAAATATATAAACATACCTGAAATATAATTCAATTTTTTTTTTTGTATTTTTTAAAGGTGTGAGCCATCCCAGTCCCCGCTTTTAGGCGGGTATCATATAATGTACCCACAGCAATTTTTTTCTTTCGTCCAACTTCATGTTACTGCCTTCTTTAAAAATAGACAAAAAATAAATGTCCTGTTTAATTTTTCCTGAGAGAACATCTCGGCTTTTTCCAAGGGAGATACCGCTTTTTCCCTTTTTCAAAATAATTTTTAATAGTTAATAATTAAATTAATAAACTCTTTCCTGGACTGAAATCATAATTTGACAGTAGAAACAAAATGTCCAGAGGTTTTTGAAAAATGTTTTTTTTGAAAAATCCTCTTTCTGAAAGTATGGTTTCATTTTCCTTCATTCCCAGGCAGCTTTTTTTTCACAAAGTTGTTATGATGATTGAAACGGAAGACAATAATTTCAGGCCATACAAAGATAGTAATTTAGCCTAGAAATATCACAATAATGAAAAGAACAATTAACAGTCGACGAAAAGACCATTCGATAGTTTTTTACAACTTACGTTTTCGAGGGCATAACTTTAGCAAGCCTTGTAGAAGAGGGGAGTCATATTCATTTCTGAGGACAAAAAGACACCGTAAAGAAAAAATACGTTGTGGATTTTTATACTTGTTTGAAGTACTTTGGATCAGTGAGCAGTTACATTTTCAGATTTTGAATTTAAATGGATTGGACTTTCGCAAGGGAAACCCTCGGTTGGTTCACAAACCAAATTTAAAAACGATGGATGTTTGCGTGCAGAAAAAAGAGGTTTCAGAAATTTTGTTTTGACGAGTTTACGTGTTTCGACCAAATATATCAGACGGAGAAAGTAGATGATGGAATGCTTCGCAGATCTAGTAACAGACAAATCGGTGCGTGTAACGTAATTTACTTTTCTAAGAAATCGTAATATTCTCAATTCACACGATTGTTGGTCGGGCATTAGTTCATATATCCTTTGTCTTCCTGGAACAAAGGCCTCACAGAACGTGCGTTTTCTCATGTAAATAAAATCAGGGCTTCTGAAAACCCCAACTCAAGGACAGTATTCAATATTGGGGATTGGGACCCATTTTTAGCCGCCACCCTAAAAAATGGACATAAATTTCTTAAAATTTTCACAGAACTCGCTCTGCGAGAATAAACACCAAACTGAAGCTTTTTTTTACCTCTAAAACGTCATTTTCAGGTGTTTTGCGTTTTTTTTTTTCTCTCTCTGTAGTCCATTGGTTTCGCCAAAAAAAGGCGTTTCATTTTTTTTCACAACCCACAATTTTTTTTATGACCATTTATTTCGTACTAGCGACTTCCTATCAATTTTTCTTAAATGACTTCAAAACTTTTGAAAATATGCATAGCAGCGGATTCTATTTCGTTGCACAAAATGTTAGCAGTTAGTTCTTTTTTTGATTTTTTTGGAAAATTGTGCTCAGTAATTGTTCGAATTTCAAAACCTACTTTTTTTTCAATTGCTGAGCACAGTTTTCTTCACACCTCCCTCTCAAAAATTCAAAAATACCTCCTAACTTTCCTATGCATTTTTACACATTTTAGATATATTTCAAGTTTGAAGTCATATTTCGAAAAACAATTGTAGAAGTTGATACGAAAAAATATCAAAACATTAGGTTCTAAAAAAATGAAACGCCGAACAAGACTTCAAGACAAAGAAAACACACCGAAAAAACGACGTTTAGAGCGACAAAAAAAGCCTGCGGTTGGCTTTTTTCCCCATCAGAAAATTGTCTGAAAATTAAGGAAATATTTTATGTCCATTTTTTAGGTGGGGGCTAATATTTTTATTGGGTTGTCTCCAAAATTCCCCATATATTGGATACTTACACACTTTAAACACTCAATAACTCTGAAAGGAATTCTTACTACCAAAACAAATTTTTGATTAGACATGTATGGAGTTCTACAATTTAATCAAATCGCCTCCAGAACTGCTGAAGAAATTTCATCTAGCGAAAAATACTGTAAACTGAAGGGGAAATTAATATATATAAATATTATATATATATCATAATAGTATATATATATATATATATTATATATATATATAGTATATTTATATATATATATATATATATATAATATATATATAGTATATATATATATATATATATTATATATATATTATATATAAATATAATATAATCCTTTTGCAATGAGTAAGAAAGTTGTTTAATTTTTCTTATATATTAAACATATATATATATTAAATTATAATAGAAACATATTTTATTAAAATAACAATAATATATATACGATAATTCTATATATATCATTTTTTTCCGTCCACATTATATCTGTTTTTTTACTTATAAAGTAATTCCTATATTATAACATAAATTAAAATTGAGGCCATGAAAAATTATAAAATCTTTTATCCCGATTAACCAGTTTTTAACGGCTTTAAGTATAATATATTAAAGTATTCCATTCAAATATAATAAATTTTATTTGCAATAAGTGACTATATTATTGGTCCTTTTAATTGGTGCACGAATTTTGGTAGTAAGGCGTTTTAAGTAAATTAATTGTATAAAAAATGTTGAGATATGGCATTTTTAATTTATTTAAAAAGTAATATATATTTTAGTACTCGAATATCATAAAAATATTTTCTGTCATATAGTAATTTTTTAATTTCTCTTTTTTCATAAAATATATTTTAATTTAATTGAATTTATAATAATATTCTATATATATATTTAATATATATATATAATGATTTTATATATATATATTATAATATATATATATATATTTATATATATAATATATATTAATATAATATAATTATATATATATTATATATATATTATATATATATTATATTATAAATAATTATATTATATATATTATTAATATTATATATATTAATATAATTATTATAATTATTAAATATATATTAATTAATATATAATGTATATATATTAATATATATATATGATATTATAATTATATATAATATATATATAATATTACTATATATATTATAATATTAATTCATTATATATATTAATATATAAATTATATATATATAAATATATTATTTACTATAATATATTATATATATATATATTATATATATATTATAATATATAATATATATATAATATTATATATATATATATATAATTATAATATAATATTAATATATATAATTATTATATATTATATATATTTATATATAAATTAAAATTATAACATATACCTTATTCCTCTAGAAAATCAATTATTTTCTACAAAGGCCTTAGCTGGATCCTCTCTTGCAGCAAAAGTAATTTAAATTTATTTTATCTCTTATTAAAATAATTGTAATAAAATTATTTAATTATTGATAATTAAATATATAATATTTTTAAGATTTCATAATTATATACCTCTATAGTTAATTTTAAAAGACTATTATTCAGTGGTATATTTAAATTTGATACTTAACCATATTTATCCTAATTTATTTTTAAGACTAATCATAATCACTCGGTACTCCACCAGGCTATCACGGCCCCTCAGCCATATTATTATATATCACTAGGGCTTAAAATTTAGAGCAGCCTACCGGTCCACTACGGCTACCGCCTACTATATACTATATTACCATATAGGCAAATTTATCCCCTAGCCCGGTTCTATATATCCCCTATACCCTATCTAAGTACATTAATAAACTCCACTCCTCCATTTCCTGATCTTCAGCATGCACTTAATATAAATATATTTTATTGCTATAAATTTTTATATTTTTATCTTATTAACTATATATTCAATAATAATAAATGGATAGATAAATTTAATAATTTTAATTATATAAAATTATATGATTATAAATTTATAATATATATATAACTAAATTTACATGTATTTATTATAATGATATAGCGAAAATTAACGTATTTTAATTATAATTATAATATATAGTATAGTACATATATATAAATTATAATATAAATATTATAATATATATATATTAATTAATTATATTATATATATATTTAATAATTATTATTAATAATATATTCTTTTTTCAAAATATATAATATATTAATATATAATTAATATATTTTATATATAATATATATAATATATATATATTTAATATATATATATATTATAGATTAATATTATTAATATATATATATATATTATATTATATAATATATATATAATTTAATTAAGATATATTATTTATATATATAATATTAATATATATATATATTTAATGAAACTACTCTATTTAATATACTAGGGAGCCTATATAAAAAATATTAAATATATTGGATATATTATGATATATTATATTATATAATTATTATTTTTTAGTAAATATATTTATCATTTGAGTTATATATTTCAATGGAAATGGTTTAGATGAAATTTTATATATATATGTTATATATACCTTTATTCCGATATATATGAGTTTTTAGTTAATTTATATGTTTTTATAATATTCTTTTAATCTACAACTGTAATGTACAATAGGTAAGGTCATTATTGCAATCTTATGGCTGATTACCAACATTAGGTAATATCCTATCCTAGTGGATCAGCCTCACTGAAAAGAGTTTTTTTAGCCTTCTTACCTGTGAACGCTTGATTTAGTTGAGATTTCCATAACATTGTATCACTTATATACATATATCACTCTCTGAAACTCTTTCTCTTATTTCTTCTATTCATGAACAGAATGTGTCGTACCTCGCCAATTCGCCCTATCGCTTTGCGCCCAGAAATAATATACAGATGATTCTGGCCTCTTAAATATAATACAAATTTTAATTTTCCTTACTGAATCAGTTGTCTAAGAAATATTCAGGTAAATGTGATAGTATGATATTTTGCTAAGAGGTCTGTTTAAACAATTCCCATCTTTGTGAGATTCTGGCTTAGCTGGTCAATTGTGATTCGGTAATCTTCGCTTTTTAGTTTACTAAGAGCCAGCCGAGCATCATGTAACATTATAATTGATTGAAAAAAATAAGCATTATTTCAAGTGGCGATGGTTCTTACACCTTTCTTGGGAGTGAGTTTAAGCGCTTAGATGTTTTTACATAATCCTTATCAATAATGCTAGTTTTTTCACTCACTCTCTCTCTCTCTCTCCCATCTAGTACGGCTTCGTCTTTTCCATTTTTCTATTAACAATTTTCCCGCAGGCAAAAAAAAATAAGATTTTATCGGTCAAGCTTTAAGAAATTTGTGAAAGATGATAGTTTCTATAATGATAACTCGTGCAAAGCACGATCAGCCGCAGTGTAGGTGTCGCTTCTGTATATATATATTTATATTATATATATATATATCTATTATATATACTTATATATTATTATTATAAATATACTATTTATATATATATATTAAGATATATATATATCTTATATATTATTTATATAATATATAATAATATATATATATCAGTGGCGAGACGTGGCATTTTCCAGCAGTCATCACTACTGTTGTGTATTTAACTACGGTCATTATATTAATATATATAATAATATATTATATATCTATATATATTATTATATATATATATATGATATAATATATATATATATTATATATATATATATATAAAATATATTGACAAAGTTATTTAACCCACGCGGAACGGGAGGACAGATAAAAAATTTTTTTGACAGGTAGCCTCTATGATACATAAATAGGTGTTCTAGGGGCGAAATGAATTATTTTTTTTTGGTTTCATATGTTTCTAAGGGTGAAAATGAGGTTAAGGTTAGGTGGCTTAAGTTAGGTTAGGTTAAGATATATTTTTGTTAAGTATCAAGTGATCGTAGAATTTTTATTTTTTTTTTAAATTTAGTATAAAGAAATCTTTTATTAACTTCCAATTTTATCTTTCTTTCTTTTTCCGTTCTCTTTCCCTTTCAAAAATCGAAAAAGTACTTCATACATATTGTAGGTAATGGAAATCTAGTTTTACCCAAAAAGAAATAAAAAAAGAAATTTTATTTGGTTAAAAAATAGTTTTCAGTTCGCCCTTAGAAATGTTCAATTTTTAATTTAAAACTTTAGTTTTATAATTCAGTAAATTTTCTAAAATAGAAACACTTCAATTAATAATCTACTATTTAACTTGAATTATATTTTATATATATATATTATTATAATTATATATATAGATATATATATATATATTATATATATATATATATATATATATATATTATTTATATATTTATATAATATATAAATAATATATTATATAATATATATATTAGTAGAGGGGAGCACAACTGAGGCCAAGGTCAGGCGGAAGTTGCAGACGATGTTGCAATGCAATGTTCAATGTTGCAAGCAACATTTTGCAACATGGTTTTTTTTAAGTTGTACAGTGTGCAGGTTGAGGTTTTCAAGGGTCGATGAGACGAATTTAAAGGTCTGGAAAGACCGACTTCCGGGTTTTGAGCCTGAATCAAGGATTTTAACTCAAAGGGGGGTCGGAGCCCCCCAAGGGGGCTTTTTGGTTCCTCGAAGGTTTTAAATGATCGATAGATCATTTTTGAAGGTTTCAATCGATTTATTCGTGATCGATTACCTCTCAAATCGATCTTTAAATCGTCTTTCTACGTGCTCTGGTTTGCATTTAGGCACTGAAAATGTAATCGAA
The DNA here is from genome assembly GCA_015478945.1 of Trachelipus rathkii. Taxonomy (NCBI): domain Eukaryota; kingdom Metazoa; phylum Arthropoda; class Malacostraca; order Isopoda; family Trachelipodidae; genus Trachelipus; species Trachelipus rathkii. The sequence continues at coordinate 13,959 of JABUQX010111087.1, forward strand.
AGAAATAATTACTATAATTAACATGTTCGATTAATCGCTGTAGTATCAGGCCATCCGGACCGGTGGCAGCTTTTTCTCAAAACGTAAAAAGTTATAAGAGATAGTATGGTCTGAAAACCTTGGGAATATATGTAGAAGGCTGAAAGGACGAATCAGTGTAATTTTCAAGTCTGTAGGATGTATATACCGAGGGGGGGTCCACCCCCGAGAGCGTTAAGCCGCTAACGCCCGCCTCGTTTATCCTTTTGGTCTTTCCCAAAAACCAGATTGAGTTTAGGTCTATCACGGCTAATCATCGAACAGGTGTTGGAATGCTCGGGGAAGAAGAGAGAGGCGTGCGCTCGCGGCGGCGCGCGCGTGCATACACATACAATTTATTATTTTATTATTTTATTACGTCGAAGTAAGTGATCCCGGGGATCACTCTGAGTTGTGTTTTTCAAAAAAACCCTTCTGCCGTCTCCTTCTGCGATTTCCGAGTCCGCACCGGACACCGGTCGCACGGCATCCGACGCCCCGCACCGCGGCCGCTTGGTCGACATATATCTAATATTAGTTAAGAGTTATTCGTATCAACTAAATTTGAGGGGTGTTAGATGATGAGTACCCATTCGTATCGAAGTTACGTTCGTCCCGTGGTGTCCCCCGAAGGGGGACCCACCCTCTTAAAAAATCGAAGTGTTGTATATTGGCCTGAAATTTGGATGTGGCTATATGATGACGAGTAACTCGTCCGGAGACGAGATTACTCTCTAACTCTGCGTCTCCCTCCGTAGGGGGCGCTGCCCCCACAAAAATTTAAAATTGAATCATAAAAGCCTGAATCCAGAGAAAGGTTGAACGAGCGAGACGGGAGTCTGAGTCGATTGGGAGGTGTCGGAGTTGGATTTCTTTTCGGCCAGGGACCCACGAGGGGGTCCCCTTTGAAAAAGAAGAAAGAAAAGGAAAGAAATGGGAATGCAAAACAGAGGAGGAGGAGGAATGAAGAAAGAATGAAAGGAAGAGAGAAAGGAGAAAGGAGGAAGGAAGAAGAATGAAAGAGGAAGTCCTGAGAAGGATTCAGAGTTTGTAGTGGCACCGGTGTGTGGAGCCGGTGCGGTTGCCGAATTATTAAATTTTTTTGTGTAATGATACAATGTTGTTGTGTTCAAGGTTATTGAGTCTGTAGATTTAGAAAAAATAATGGTTTCAGAACTATCGAAAACAAATAAATCAATAAATAAAATAAATTAAATAAATAAAATTTTCTTCACTTTTATATCTTCGTTCACAATTTATTAGTTTTTTACAAACTAGAGCAGTAAAACACTAAAACAACACAGCTTAGCCTCTCGACCATCTGTGACTATTGATCTATGATTAAGGTCAAATTTTACACTAAAGTTGTCATGTTTTACATCCCTAAAGCAGTAATCCATCTAAATTTATCCAACCTCCCTCCTGACCTGCTGTGACTATTGATTCTATTGTAATTAAGGTTAATTTTTATACCTAATGTCCCATGTTTTCATACCTAAATCAGTAAATAATCACTTAAATCAAACCACTTCAA
>JABUQX010111088.1:5000-15000 GCA_015478945.1 Trachelipus rathkii
TCGGTCGCACCAACACATGCAATGTTGGTGTATGCTGCTCTGATGTTTTGTTTATATAGTATCTCAGTGTTTTGTCCGATGTTATGTCCGAAGAATGTGTTGAAAATGCTGAAGTTGTCTGAAAAATTTTTGATGATGAAGAAGAGAAATTGAAAACTAATGGAAATGTATGATCAGTCAGATATAAATTGCTTGAATGGTTCCTCCATTGTTAATGATGCTGATAAAACAGGAGAACCTATGAAAGAAAAAACGAAGCAGGCAGAAGAGGAAAAGTTTAAAGAAACTTCTGCTAATTAGTTTGTTAATGCATATTCTTCGATTTTCATGGATGAAGAGGAAAAATTTGGGAAGAATAAGAAGATTAAATAGAATCTGAAATATCTTTAGATATTTTATTATTTTTGCTATTATTTTCTCTCCCCTCCGTGAGTGATGATATTATTAGTAATATATATATATATATATATATATATATATATATATATATATATATATATATATATATATATATATATATATATATATATATATATATATATATATATAGTATATATATATATATATATATATATATATATATATATATACTCAATTGGTAAACTACTGGTACCAACGATGTCTCTGATCGATATATATATATATATATATATATATATATATATATATATATATATATATATATATATATATATATATATATATATATATATATATATATATATATATATATATATATATATAAAAGATATTTGTGTCTTTAAATACTGAATAAGGAAATAAGTTTTGAATGTTTCATCTTCTCCTCTCTCTGAATTGAAGATTGACCGACACAGTGATTTCATTGCCTAGATTGAAACTGTGTTCTACCCTATTAACTTTTTAAAAGCGAAACGTAACTAGTGTACAGCTTCCTCTTCCAATTTTTTAAATTTCTCTTTTTATTTTTCACATTATTTCTCCTTCCGAACCTTCCATTGTTACACAAACCTCCTTCTCTAAGAATATCATTTTATTAATCAGGAGACATTTTTACCGCAGAAATTAAAAAAAATAAAAAAAATAACGCTTTTTAAAAAATTAAAATTGTTAAAAATTGTTGAAAAATTTACAGTTTTTTGATAAATCAAAGATGCGACTTACTCACGAGTGAGACGGAAAGTTGCCAAATGTTGAATTTTTTTCTTTTTAAAACGGACAAATACCCACGGGTAAACAAGAACGACGGATAGAGTCGGGGTTTCTCGGCCTACCGGGGGACGACGGGGGGCTTCGTCCCCCTCTGTCCCTCCGTCGGCTCGAACCCCCTAAAAAGGATATAAAAAGAAAAATATTTTCTCCAATTATATTGTACAGCGACATTTGGCAACTTTTCTCTCGAGACTGCAGCTTTCAACGTCTTTCAAGTCAATCAGAGCCTGCACTTTTTACTAATATTAATATGGAGTTATTAATAAATATTAGAATAAATTATTATTTTTTTTAATTTCTGCGGTAAAAATGTCTCCTGATTAATAAAATGATATTTATTTTCGTGTATATGTTATAGTTTTCTAGTTACATGCCTGAACTTTTCGGGATGCTTTTATATATATATATATATATATATATATATATATATATATTATATATATATATATATATATATATATATATATATATATATATATATATATATATATATATATATATATATATATAAATATATAGAGAGAGAGAGAGAGAGAGAGAGAGAGAGAGAGAGAGAGAGAGAGAGAGAGAGAGAGAGAGGATTTGAGTTGGCAGAGTATATCTTGATAAAAAAAATTCATAATGTTTTCAGTTTTTAAAATGAAGTAAATAATTGTTTTAATTGTTTAATACTTTAAGGTTTCAAATACTACTTATTCATCAGCTACTATTGTGTTCGAACCCAATGCATAAGAAATACGTCGAAATGTTGTATTGTTTTATTATTCCTCATCATTGGACGATATGTACAAGTTATCAAATCGTATTACATTGCCAACAGAGGAGAGTAACTCGTGGAAAGAGGGCTACAATTTAAAGAAAATTAAAGATAACTGGTAAAAGATAAATAATAAACTAAGATAAATGAAAAAGGAATAAAGTAATCACAGGAGAAAAATACTCGAGAAAAGATGAGGAAAAATATAAGGATCGAGTTGAAGGAGGAGGTGTCGTATAAATGGGGTAAAATTTTCCACAGAAAAGCTTAGCATGTAAAGTAGAAAGACTTTCCCTATACGACGATTTAATCTGACGAACTTTTCTTTTCTTTCTCCATTTTAGCTTTTAATTAAGGAAAATTTCGCAGCTCATTGGCATTGTCATATTGGAGAAGAGAATCTTTAGTGAAAGTTGTTTCTAGAATGGAAATACCGTTTCAAAAGCGTTAGTCAATCACTTCACCGTTAAACCATCACTCTTATAATATTGCTAATATTCCGAACACTGGTCTTCTACACTCTCTCGCAACACACCTCCTTTGATATATAAGGTATATATATATATATATATATATATATATATATATATATATATATATATATATATATATATATATATATATATATATATATATATATATATATATATATATATATATATATATATATATATATATATATATATATATATATATAAATTCATATATATGTATATATATATATATATATATATATATATATATATACTATTTACTATTATATATATATAACTCTATATATATATATATATATATATATATATATATATATATACCTATATATATATATATATATATATACAGAAATTTCTTTTATCTTTTTTTTGGTACCACAATACATTTGTATCAAAGGATGCTATTGGGTGCTTACTTCTACTCTCAACCAATAGCTTTGACAGGAGCGGACTCAAATTTGTGCCATGTTTCATACACGAAAAATCAAGTATCACGTATTTATTATCGAAAACTTTAAATTATTTTCAAAAATAAAATTGTAATAAATTTTACACTTTCTACACCATCTCCCAGGTAGGACATTCGCACTGTCAGTTGGGCCAGAATTTTCTTTCCTTTGGCCTCGAAACTCTTGATCCTGGAGTACTTTAGTAAACTCTTTCTCGGCCCAATTGTTTTCGATGCTTGGCCTTGAGTTATACACTCAGGTAGGGTTTTACTCTTTCAATGAAACTTGCATTTTCTTCCACTTCGCCTCTAAAATCGTTCTTTCAGAGGCTCTCCTGAAGATCCTTCTAGTGGCAAGGTTTCCGATGTTGGTCCAGAAGTTATTTAAGCAAAAAAAAGTAAAGGACCGGGTTTTTAGCCCTGTCGCCTTAGAGCAGTGAGAAGAAAGTCTACTTATGTCCCGACTGCGCCGAAAACTTCATCCTTTATCGACCAAATATCACCTAGAAGTAGCTTCAATTATTTGTAATCCAAAATTGTAATAAATATTTTACTAAATCACTGTATCTTAAAAGTGCTTAAATTTTATTTTATATATTTGTAAAATTTAAACGGAGAAATTGAACTAAAATAAATTAATAAAAAAATAATAATAATCAGATAAGAAGTGGGTATTTTTCAAGCAATGTTGCTGTTTATATTTATTCTAATTAAAGTATATATTTATTTAAATTACAGGGTAACAAACAGACTGCAGAAGACATTGAAAATCCAACCTTATAAAGGAATGACAAAAACGAATATACAAACAAATATATAACTGTTTTTAATTTATGAATAATTATTAATTTTTGATGTAATAATTACTAAAAATTTTAGTACATTTTTTTTTAATAGTAATGATAATATTGAAAATTTAATATACACAAACCTATAAATTACCTAAGATACCGTAAATAATGTCGTAGTCATAAGCTAAAAGTAAGGGAGTAACGGCACTTTCGTTACTTTTACTTTTCATTTCAAAGAAACGGAATAACGATAACGAAGATACTTTTTCCAAGTAACGGGGTAACGGTAACGGTAACGGAATTACTTTTTTGAGTAGCGATGCCCACCTCTGCACATTTCAGTAAAGAGATCGATTTTCTTATCAGTGTATCTTCGATCATTACGGTTGATTAGTCAAGAGTTTTACGACTATGTAATAGATTTGATTATGGAAATTAATACAAAGTTTCAATATCCAAATGATTTTCTTGTGGACTGCTATAGAACAGAAAAAAACAATGTTTTATTTACAATCTGATAAACTAGAAACATCCACCAAGTACATAGTGAATTTACCATATAACGAAATTTCCTTAAAGTTTTTTCGTTGCCGAAGCTTTTTAATGTAATGGTGGTATTAACAAATGATAAACACCATCAAGGGACTAATAATTAAAAATTTACCATCTGATAATAATGACTGTATATATGCAATTCCATGTAATGATTGTGATAAGTTTTACATTGCTCAAACTTGGAAGGATAAAAATAAATCAAAACATATATGGTATTAAACTGAGAACTGAGTTAGTTAAGAGTGCGCTCTTACAATTTCAACATTTTTCAAATGAGAACCACAGAACTGAATAGGTTCAACAAATGAAACCATAAAATCTTAATCTACAATGTTAAAACATCATTAAATAGGCAATAATCATGATTCTTCACTTAAAAGTGTTATATTACCGAGGACTAAATGTTTACATCTTTTATATATATAATATTTTTATCTAAGAATGTCATTAAAGACAATATTTAGTATTATTATGATCATCATTCCAATTATTATTATTATTATTATTATTATTATTATTATTATTATTATTATTATTATTATTATTATTATTATTATTATTATTATTATTATTTTTTTTTTTTTTTTTTTTTTACAGTTGTCACCACCACTCATGGACAGAGCCCTATTCAAGGAGGGTGTTGCACGCCAAAATTTCATCCACTAGCGCAAATTACGCAGATGAGCACAGACGCAGGCTTTAAAGTGAGGGAGATTAAATTCAGCAGGAAACACAGAAGATGGAAGAGAGTTCCACAGAACAGAGGTGGCAAGAAAGAAGGAAGCACCAGCGGGCAACACGGAGTTGCAATACCCACACAAAACTCGTGCGCAGACACAGCACCCCTTGTGCTACGAGGGCGTCGTAAAGGTGGTGGTACGAGAGTGGTAAGTTCCCTCGAACACCTGCCGCTGCGGTACCTATAGAAAAGAGATAAAGCACCAACATCGCACCACAAAGATAGAGGTCAAGTGAACTGGAAAGTACAGGACAGTTTATAAGCCTTTGGCCTTTGACTCTTGGCCACCTGTCAAAAGCCGGGTGAAACCAGAACCCCCAGATATGAGAACAGTACTCCATACATGGGCGGATAGGACCCTTGTATAGCTGGGTAGCTGAGAAGAGGAAAAAAAGTCTCGCAGTCTAAACAGAACTCCCAGTTTCTTTGGGGCCACCGTAACCGTTGTGATGTGAGATTTCCAAGACATTTTTGTTATGTTAAGGCCAAGGATGTTTATATTGTCAACAGAAGAGAGAGAGAACCATCGAAAGAGATGGGAAAGTTAGAAGGTGTTTTAGAGAGGGAGTTTTGTAGAAGTTGGATTTTTAAAGAATTGAATTTCACAAGGTTGAGACGACCTCAGAAGTTCTATCAGATCAGCGAGAATAGAATCGGAAAGATTAAGACGAGGCAATTCTAGAGAAGGAGCAGAATTGAAATGAGTTGAAGAATGAAGGGTCGAGTCATCGGCATATGAGTGGATAGAGTTAGATGTGCAGGTGAAAAGATCATTAATGAAAAGTAGGAATAAAAAGTAGATTACAAGACCAGGGCCCTGAGACACCACTATTGACAGAAGAAGAAGAAGTCGCTCCATCAACCACAGCCCATATTGAGTGACTTGAAAGAAAGCTAGACATAAGTAAGCAAAGAAAAGGAGGAAACCAAAGGAGGGGAGCTTAGAGAGCAATGACGCGTGCCATACCCGGTCAAATGCTTTGGATATGTCAAGCGCCACCAAGCAAGTCTCCCCGTAGTTCCTAAGAGAGGAAAACCAAAAATTGGTTAAATAGGAATGTATATCGCCAGTAGACCTTGAACGCCGAAAGCCGTACTGGTGATCGGAAAAAAAGAGAATGAGATTCCAGATGGTCTAAGAAATGAGAGTTAAGAAGGGTTTCAAAGATTTTAGATAAAATACAAGTGAGAAGTATAGGGCGATAGTTAGAAGGATCAGAGCTGCTTTATTTTTTTCGGAATAGGTTGGACATGTGCGTGCTTCCAACACTGAGGGAGAGTGCTAGTATTGAGACATAGAGAATATAGTTGAACGAGGGGCGGGGTCAGCACGTAAGCACATTCCCTCAAAACTCAGGGAGGAATGCCATCCAGTCCACCCGCCTTCCTAACGTACATATATCTCAAAAGCCCATGTACCCGATCAAATGTAATCACAGGCAAAGACATAGGACACCTGAGAGGAGAAGGAGGAGGAGGAGGAATGCCAGAATCGTCCAGGGTTGAGTTAGAGGAAAATAGGAGGCCGAAGAGATTGACCTTTTCAGTTGGAGAGTTAACAACAGAGAATAATAATCGAATAAGAGGAGGAAAGGCAGATTTACAGAAGTTGTTAGAGATGTTTTTGGCATGAGGCCAGAAAGATTTGTCAGTAGGAGAACCAAGGAGGTTAGCGCACTTTCGTTTGATGAAAGCCCGCTTTGCTCCTCGAAGAGTATCCCTGCAACGATTTCTAGTTGAATGAAAATTAGCGAGAGTGATAGGAGAACGAGAATTTTTCCACTCCCGATACGCACTGTCTCTAGCCTGAATGGCAGAGAACAATCGAACCATGGATTATGAGGAGAGAAAGATTTAGTCGAAGAAGGAATGAACCTGCTCATCCCGTCAACAATTACAGCTCCCACTTTAGTGGCAGAAGCCGAAGCGTCATCAGAGTTAAAGCAGTCATTCCAATTATAGTTAGCGTAGAAGCGACGCAAGGCTCCCCAATCAGCCCGATCAAAGTGCCAGAAAAACGCATAGGGCAGGATGGAGCTGTTGGAGAGAAAGTATTAAAATTAAGAGATATAAGGTTGTGGTCAGATTTACCAATAGGAGCGAAGGTGGTGTATTTAAAGAAAGGACTAGTGGTGAAACATAGGTCGTGTGTTCAAGAATTGGTTGGGACGATCCGGAATGTGTGTAGGTTCTTTGATTAGTTGCTCTAGATCATTGAGAATGCTGAATGATTCGGCCTCCTCCCACCTAAATCAGTATGAGGAACCCCAAACATTCAGTGTTGTGTACATTGAAATCCCCTAAATAGAGGACCTCAGTATTTGGATGAGAAGATATAACAGTCTAGTGAGAAGTAGTAAGATATTCAAAGAAGGAGTGAAAATCTGTTCCGTTAGGAGAACAGTAGCAGAAGCACAAGATTATTGTGGTAAAAGGAAGAAAGATTTTGAGCCACAGAACATCGAAGTTAGGAGATCCGAGATTCACGATTTATGTATGTGTGTGTGTGTGTGTGTGTGGGTATTATTATTATTATTATTATTATTATTATTATTATTATTATTATTATTATTATTATTATTATTATTATTATTATTATTATTATTATTATTTTTTTTTTTTTTTTTTTATTTTTATTTTTATTAGAAAAAATGATTATTATTCTTTCTTATTATGACTATGATTAGGATTATGTTCATGATTTTTTTTTTTTTATCTAATACACTCTTACACATTGCTTTTATTCATAATGTTATTGTTTTAAATATAAAATATGTATCCATGAGGCGTGTAAGGGCAGTTTTTTTTAATTGGAAGTTTTTTTCGTTTTTTTGTTGTTTTTTTTTTGCTAGTGTTTGTTGGTTGTAACTTTTTAGCTCATCATTTGCTTCTTTAACGGACAAAATAATTAAACTAGGTTTTATCTTATACTAATTTCGAATTTTCTTGCACTTCTGACTTGAGAATGTAGTGAAATACACGAAACTGCTTGGCAAGCTTTTTTATTCATTTTCCATGTTGATGAAGTGTAAAAATATTTTTGTCATGCATAAAATAATATATATATATATATATATATATATATATATATATTTATAAATATATATATATATATATATATATATATATATATACATATGCTGCTAATATATATATATATATATATATATATATGTATGTGAATATATATATTTTTTTATATATATATATATATATATATATATATATATATATATATATATATATATATATATATATATTTTTAATTTAAAAAATATATATACTATATACTTTATATATATATATATATATAGCATATATATATATAATAACTATATATATGTAACTATATATATATATATTCAAATACATTTAACCTTGCAAAAATATATCCTGTTGCTAGTTTATGGAAATGCCTAATAAGCGCGAAAATTATCAAACCTGTTCCAAAGAATTTTATTATCTTCAATCTTCATACATTAGTAATGTTCCAACTCTTCATAATAGGTTGTAAAAATTGCTAAATATCAATTGAGAACTAAATAAGAAATGAAATTAAGTAAATTACGTCAAGCATAGAAATAAAGTATTTGTATATCTCACATAATATATAATAATAATAATAATAAGAAGTTGTGTAACAACAATAATACCAAAAATAATATTAATAATAATAATAATAATCATAATAATGTATAATAATAATAATAATAATAATAATAATAATAATAATAATAATAATAATAATAATAATAATAATAATAATAATAATAATAATAATAATAATAATAATAATAATAATAATAATATCTACAGTAATAAAGAACAAAAATAGTAAAAAAATATATTTATATATATATATATATATATATATATATATATAACTCTTATATAATATATATATATATATATATATATATATATATATATATATATATATATATGTATAATATATATATATATATATATATATATATATATATATATATATATATATATATATATATACTATATATATATATATACTTATATATATAATATATATATATATATAAATATATATATATATATATTATTATTATTATTAATACATTCACTTTTGTCCCTTGAGCGCGGGGTAGTGGTGCGTACAGCCTCCCTCATTCACACCCCCTCTCATCTCGCCCTCACCCACCTCCTCCACCCCACTCTATCCCTCGCCAACACCCTACCCTCTTCCTCCCCCATCCCTCCCTCCTCCAGCATCTCCTTTATTCCATCCATCCACCTCCTTCTTGGTCTCCCACTTCCTCTCCTTCCTATCCCCTCCCCCTCCCAACTCTCCTAACCACTCTCTGTTTCTCCATTCTCACTAAATGCCCATACCATCTTAACATTCCCTTCTCCGCTCTTCCCACCAGACCATTCCTCCAATCACATCTCTCCCTCACCACCCTATTCCTAATCCTCTCCCTTCTACTGACCCCACAAACCGCTCTCAACCCCTTCATCTCAAATACTTCCAACTTTTTCCTGGACCTGGCATTCAACCACGTTTCACACCCATACAACACCGCTGGTACACAGATTTTCTCAAACATACTTATCTTAACTTTCTGTGATAGATCCCCCCTTTCCATATTTCTCTCAGACCACTCAAAGCTCTCATTCCTTCACCTATTCTATGCTCTATCTCCTCCTTCATCCCTCCCCCCTTACCCAACTCCATCCCTAAATATCTAAAAATCTTCTTCCAATACTACACCCCCTACTCTAACCTCTAACCCCTCCCCCTCCTCACTCTCCTCCTCCTCAAACACTAACACTTTACTCTTACCTGGATTTATTTTAAGCCCCTTTTGTCCACACATTCTCTCAAACTCCCTCACCAAATACCTCAACCCTTCCGCGCTCTTCGCCACTAGGGCAGTATCATCCACAAACAGTATCATGTTCACTTCCCTTCTATCATTCCCATTCATCAGTTCCACCCCCCTACCCTCCCTCACCATTCCTCTGCAAACTCTCATAAACAAATTGAATAGC
>JABUQX010111088.1:22500-25000 GCA_015478945.1 Trachelipus rathkii
GTCAGCTTCCACACACTATCCTTTCTGTATATATATATATATATATATATATATATATATATATATATATATATATATATATATATATATATATATATATATATATATATATATATATATATATATATATATATAAATATAAATATATATATAAACATATGTATATATAAATATATATATATATATATATATATATATATATATATATATATATATATATATATATATATTTATATATATATATATATATTTATTTTTTAACAATTATATATATATACTATAACTATATATACTATATATATATATATATATATATATTGAAATTTTTTGAAACACTTGTGTAAAATTTAATATACAGAATCATTAAAGATGGCAAAGAGTAATAAAATATTTGAAAGTTAATGAAACTCTTGCCTCAAATTTTAATTAGCGAGATGATTAATCTTGCTTTACTCTGGAAAGCTCAAATATGTTTGGTGGAACTGTAGACGATGCAACTTTTAGCCAATTTGCAATAAGTAGTTGAAAACAAAGATATAATTTTCACTGCGTGATTCCTAAGAAATGGATACTTTTCAGAATATATAGGATTTATAAAATTTTAAAATAGATAAATTATTTAATTTTGATTTTAATGTATTACCTGATTGTGAGAAATGAGGAACATCATCTCCCTTGACATGAAAAGGGGATCCATATATTACCAGTGTTCGCTCATGATTTTGTAAATCTGGAAATCTCTTTTTGTGCTGCTTTGAAACATTGAAATACTCTTCGCCCTACTCCACCGTTCGTTCTGATTCTACTGTTTCAGTGTTGGAAAATGTGCCATGTAATTAATTTCTCTTCAGTTGAGTTGAAAACTTTTGAAAATTCTTGATATTGAGAAGATCAGTATAAGCCGATTTGGTCCTTGTAATTTCGAATTTATATCATTTATGTAATTAGTGATGTCGATCATAAATCCCAAATTACATAACCATTTTTGGTTATCTAATCCCATAACAGGAGGGCCTTTAACGTCATTGAAGAGTTTCACTTCACTTTTTATTTCATAAAAGCTCGTAAACATGGGCACTTTGCTTAGCCAGTGAACCTCGCAGTAATATAATAAATACACCATAGTCCGATTCGAGATCTTTCAAAATCTTCAAAATATCTGCTATTCAACCTATTTTAATGAAGTTAACACATTTTGTTACTTTTTTCATCACATTATTCATTTTTAGAGATTGAGCACATTATTGATGTTGATGAATAAGGCAATAGAACACTATCAAGTTTTTAAGTATACAGTTGACGGTTCTCCAATTCTTTCTTAAGTAAAGCTACAAGTCCTTTCTGATGTCCTGCTATAGATGACCCACCATCTGTAACGACACAACTAAGCCTTTCGTAGGGTAAATCCAACTCAGTTATTACTGATTTGACTTCAGAAAAAAGTTCTTCACCTGTGGTAGTCGCATGTATCGATTTTAAAGCAAGTGAATATTCTCTTATCTAGTTTTGCTCTGTTTGTTATGTCTGTTGTCTCATTTACAGCTATTGAATAGAATATAATTTCTGAAGCTGCTTGCTTCAAAGATACTTGGATATCCTTAGCCATATTTTCTAAGCGATTAGAAACTGTTCTCCTCGGTAAACTAAAATTTTCAAGAAATAGCTATGCACTCCTTAACAAACTCGCCTTCGTTGTGTGTGATTTTTTAGTTTCTTTGCAATAAGCTCACAAATTTCATAACTCAATTGCTTTACGGAAGTATTTTCATCAATTTGTCTCTTTTTAAAATTGATTGCTGTTTGCACAAAGTGTCTTTTAGAATCGACAAATTCTCTAAGCGGTGAGTCTCATTCAGCTTTTCGAACTCTTTGTGCTTGATTAAAATTGGCGTTCAAGATTGTGCTTTCATAAACTACAACCGAATCTTTGCAAATAAGGCACAAGCACTTTCCATTTGCTTCTATGAAAAAAAAGAATTTTTTGTCCATTTTTCACCATCGACCGCAGGACTTTCCCCTGCAACTTTTTTTTCGCTTACTATTACAATCCATTGTAGAATGAATTATTATTCTACTCTTTATAACCATGATTTGAAAATTATATATATATATATATATATATATATATATATATATATATATATATATATATATATATATATATATATATATATATATATATATATAAAAAAATAACATATATTTAAATATATATATATATATATATATATATATATATATATATATATATATATATATATATATACTACTCGTCAAAAATAACGCACCACTAGGTTAAATGTCACTCGCAGGAAGGGGAAGGCCCCTAACCCCATGAAACCCCACACCATCACAGAGTACAGCATCAGTGTAACTATGTAACCACCCCGCTGAGAATTGGCTGCAGTATTGGGGTCGTCACGGCGATAAATTAAGGAAAACATAAACCACGTAACTAGACCTGGGAGAGGTTTGGTAGGTTATGTCGGGGGTATAATCG
>JABUQX010111088.1:30000-37125 GCA_015478945.1 Trachelipus rathkii
ATTGTGAATAAAATATTTTTTGCCTATTGAAAATACCCAGACCATTCGAAAGAGCATTCAATTCTACACCAGAAAGTGTTAAAACCTAAAAATCATAGAACTGATGATTTCTACCTTCAAAAGTTAGGAACCCCTACATGCAGCGTCCCCTTAATTAATATAAATATTGAAATAGTCCTTCTAAAGATTTGTAAATATAAAATGAACTTAATAAGATGGCAGTTTTATAATTCTCTACTTTTGAACTTCAAAATTGATATTATAGGCTTTGAACCAATTTATAGTTTCTGTGAATTTTTTTACTTGGTTTGGATTAAAATATTAAAATGTTTCTTTTTAGGAACTTACTTCTCAGAAAATGCTCTCCTCCCTGGTTTGGTTCAAGGAGAATTCATGGGTGATTCAGTTGCTCATCATTACTTAAAAGTAAGATTTTTGATTTGCGTAAAATTGTTTCATCAATGGTTTTAATTTACATACACTTGAATTATTAAGTGTGATGCTCATTACACCATTTTTATTTTGCTGAATTTGAATGTGTAATAAAATTTTAAGATTTGTGATTAGATCTTTTTAATATGTATACCGGTATATAATTTATATTGTTCCATATGATTTTCATATAAAATAAAGTTACTCTTTATTCTATTTTACTGGACCATAATTAGCTTTGGATTTTTTTATTGTTTGTACTTATAACATTGCTTTTTTTTTTGTAATGGTCATAATTAGATTGGCAGACCTTAAAATTAAAAATTGGAAGTTTAAGAATTTTAAGTTAAGTATTGTAGTATATTGATTGTATGAGTATGATCATGAAACCTGATTGTATAATATTTGTATTTGCATTTTATATTTTTAAATATTTTTACTTAGCTAAAAAGTGTTTCTGAGATACATTTTTAAGTATGCTTTAAATTTTTAGCCTTTGTGTATTGAAAATGTTTTTGGAATAATATTAATTTTTTTCACTATGATTAAATGGAATAATTTATCCAATAGACATTGGAAGAAGAAGCCGAACTTTACCCAGATGCTGTTCCATATGCATGGCTTTTAGCACAATTTACTCAGATTGGATTGGATACTCATTCTCACAATTTCACTCTTCATTACCCTTTGGGTGAAAATGTTGCTTAGAATTTTAATAATTTTTTTTTTAATAAGTAATCATCTATCTGTGCTTCCCAGAGTGGGTTACATGGGGGGGAAAAAATAGAGATTCTTTGATTGGTAGGTATCATTTTACTAATATTTAATAAAAATATTACTTTAATAATTGAATATCTTGTTTTCTGCTTCTTTAAAATCACTATCAGGTATCATTTTTTCTTTTTAGTAAAAATTTTAAGTAACATTTATATATTTTATATATATAATATATATATGATATATATATATATATATAGTATATAATATATATATATATATATATATATATATTATATATATATATATATAATATATATATTTATATATAATATATATATATATATAAGCTATATATATAATATAATATATATACTATATATAATATATATTAGGGATGGGCCGGATCGTGAATTAGCCGCTGGCCTATCCGGCCAAGTTTTGACTATCCGGTATCCGGGCGGATATCATTGTTAATCCGGCCGGATAACCGGATGAATTCTTCCTGGTAGGTTTCTTCTCGTTGGGGGAAAATATTCAAAATAATTTGAATTTATATATAATATATTATATATATTATTATATTATTAATTATATATATATTATAATATTA
Source organism: Trachelipus rathkii (assembly GCA_015478945.1). Taxonomy (NCBI): domain Eukaryota; kingdom Metazoa; phylum Arthropoda; class Malacostraca; order Isopoda; family Trachelipodidae; genus Trachelipus; species Trachelipus rathkii. The sequence goes on from JABUQX010111088.1 coordinate 31,763, forward strand.
AATATACTATATTATAAATATATATATATATATATACTATATATATTATATATATATATATATATATATTATATAGTATATATTATATATATCTTGTTTAGACTTTCGATGTTGGGTACATGTTATATTATTTTATTCAATCATTTTGTTACTGTACAATACATTTTATCTGGAATTAATAACCAAACAGTTTTCATAAATTATATTCATTAACGCCTCTTTGTGAGAAATTTGGTATAAAAAAAAGATTTATGTTGATTCAAACTTTTATTCATGCATTAAGCCTTTGAGTTTTTGTTAATTAGTTACTTATTGTTAATAAAACTTTTTAATAAATTACTGAAGCAAAAATTCGGATTTTTCTGGTGGTTGCTTGCGAGGTACGAAAGATGGCCATCGTGAAAAAATTTTGTGGATATAAATTCGGCATTCCACTGAAATTCCACATTTTTTTTTGGTAGTGTCCTCGTAATTGCGGTAATTGCGGAATGATATGGGCATTCCGCTAACTGCAATTCCGCCATTTTCAAATTATATGTCAATTTTAGCACAATTTTATTTGGTAATCGCAATTGCGGACTAGATTGCCGACCGGCTCACTCTGATAACGATATAATATATTATATATATATAGGATATGATATATTATTATATATATATATATATATATATATCATTATATATATATATATATATATTATTTAAATATATATATATAATATATATATATACATATATAATAATAGGGTGTCTCACGAGTTTGTTTGCTGCGGTGTATCACGTACGGTATGTTTAAGTTATGAAATTGTAAGCATATAGCGATTATTTATTCATTATAAGGAGAGGATATGTTACGTTTGTGTCCTGCGCATGCGCAATTCGAAAACCACGCACAAACATGCGATGGATAGAGATTATTTTGTTTTAGAGATTTATATTGTCAAAATGAGGTGGGCTCTTCCTCACGACATTATTTGATACGGTTTTTCTGAGAACGGCAATGTACCAGCATAAACCCTAGACGCATCCGTAGGACACGGATGAGCTGCCATTACAAAAGCCGAAAAGGTGTCAAGAATGAAATATTAGGTTAAATTTCAATAGGCATATCCATAGTATTTAAAAAATCGATACAGCTACTAAGGGTAACAATGAGGAATAATGAAATTAAATACCTAATGCTATTAGAGATAGGCGTAGCTGGATACTTGTTAGATTACATCAATGTAAAAATCAGTGTAGATAATAAATACGAGCGATAAGTGAATGTGTAGAAAGACTCAGATTCGCAAAATATGGTATAGGAGGTTTTATAACAGAGTAAGTGTGGAGTGTCAGAAGTGAGTTTGTGTACTGATTGAAACTCGGTGCTCCAGAGTGGTTTGTTGTTCATGAGTCATCACTGGAGTATTACCGCAGGACGAAAGAGTGACATGTGGACGGTGTATATTACACGTCAAAACGGAAATGCTCGCAGAGCTGCTTCAGAATATGAACAACGTTATCCACATCGACGACCGCCGACCACATGGCATTCCATAGAGTTTACAGACGTTTTAAGGTAAGGTCGATAGGTCCCCCTTCATCCAATTACGGAGGGTCGTTGTCGTAATTCGAGGCGTCCGACTGGAACGTTGCTGTTGATAGTACTCCGCATGAAATCGTCCGGAACGTTCGGCGATTATCTCGGAGGAGAGAGTATCGTGTTAACCGTGGTTATCTTGGGAGATGATGAGGACGAGAAAGCGGATTGAGCGGTTGGAGTAGCGTGTGAGTGCGTAGCGAGGCTAGTACCGAGAGCGATGGTAGGGGGCCGGAGTGACGGGGTGATGACAGGGGGTTTCGACATATTCGTGGGAAAGCTATAAAAAGGGTCTGCCTTGGGGAGAGAGGGGCTGGAGGGAGGCGCGTGGGAGGAGGAGTGTAGCCGGACTTATTCGGAACATATCTTATGGCCGGTTGAAATCTCGCTTTGCCAATAACGGTATGTATAAACAGGTGGAACTTCAGACATGGGGCGGAAACAAACCCCCATATAACATTCACTAGCCATCAGCAGGTCTCATACTCATTCAACGTTTGTTGTGGTATACCTCAAGTATCGGATTTATCGGGCCTTAGTTCTTCGAGGGAAACTTGACAGGACAGCGTTACCTTCCATTTCCTGCAGACGCGTCCTTGTTGCCTCCGTGAGCGTATAACGCTTTAAGATCACAACGGAAGTAATATGATTAGCTAACATGAATGGGTGCCCAGTACAGTAATGCAACTATAGGTGACGACCTGCCTCGACAGAACCTTTCCGGGAGGATGGATCGGAAGATCTGGTCACTTTACATGGCGCTGCGCGTTCCACACGACTTAAACCAGCTGGACTAATTCTGTGGGGTATCATCAAGACATATATAAACCACAAAATTTGGACTGATACCAAGTAACTCGCCGATGAATTTCGCCATCGAATAACCAACGCATGTAAGGACTCAACGCGGGCGTCTCGTCATATGGCAGGCCTGAACACTTGGCGCCAGAGGGCTTGAGGCATGGATTCGCATGATGGAGGCTCTTCGAACAACCTTTGTAAATACTGTATGTATGGTACAAGTTTGAAAACGCCCTGACGTTCCTCTCCGTTCTGCCAATGCTGTGGAATCAGCTTTAAAGATGTCAATATGTCAAGAAGGAATTAAGGATGAAATGCCATTAGATTTATCGATTTAAAAACTTTGTTTGACATGCAAGTTAATCAGACAGTTTGACAGATGATAGTTCGGCTATGCATTTTGACATCATTGTGTTATGACACATTGCTGGCAACTTAAGAGACGTAGAAAAAGTGTCCGGAGGAAGAGCTCCACCTCAATTTTTATGTGCATTTTCACAGAAGCATAAAAAATATATCCCATCCGACATTCGCATGTTTGTGAGCGTTTTTGTATTGGCGTGCGCAGACACAACGTAACATATCCCATCCTCTTAAATCAAATTAATATAATCGACTTATAGATTCTTACACATTTTTCATACTTAAGGACATCCGTACAGGAGAAATAATACTAACATAAACCCCCCCCCCCCAGCACAGAACACACCTCTAATATATATATTCCATATATATAATTAATACTATATAATATATATATTATAATATATTTATATTTTATATATATATATTATTATATTATATTATATTATATACTATATATATATATTTTAAAATTTAATTAAATTTATTAATGTAATATAATATATATAATATATAATATATATACTGTATATATATATGATATATATATAATATATATACGCGGGGTAAAGGTATAGCAAAGGACTCTACATATTTTCTGAAGAAATTCTAAGGTCCAAAATTCATATATCGATATGTATATATAATTAATTATATAGTATATATATATATAATAATGATCTTATAATAATAATAATAATATATAATTAATAATAATAATATATAATATAATATATGAAATTAGAATATAATATATAGACCTACATATATAGCATATCAATATATTGATTTTGGACTTAGAATTTTTCAGAAATATGTGAGTCCTGTGCTCTATCCTTTACCATATACCTGTATTAGATATTATACAGACTGCCGATATCCGGACTGGATATCCGGACGGTATATCCGGTATCGGTTTTAACTTCAGCCGATATCGGTATCCGCTATCGGCTTTAATTCCTATCCGGCCCAGCCTAAATATATATATAATATTTTAAAAATATTTATATATATATTATATATATATATAATATTATTAATATATATATATAATATATATCTCTTTATATTATGATATATAATATATATTATAATTATATCTATATATATATATATACAGGGTGATGTCAAAACCTCTGCGACTATCATGAGAATTGATAGAGCAAAGAAAAGAACATTTATATTGTTTTAAATAACTATGTGTATGACGCTTCTGCTCTTCAAAGTTACGGACGATGAAGGTATAATCTAGTTATGTGTGTGATGCGTGCAATGTAAGGTTACGGAACGATTTAGGTTTACTCAATTTTAAATGTGTTTGTGCGTGCATACATGTGGGTACCCAAAGTCCTTCGGAAACACGTGGGCAATAGCCTGTTACTTGCCCCAACTTCATTGTGATTCAGTAAGATGTAAGGCATACGATTACGATGGATCAGTCTACACTCTTCCGGATTAACCTACATGAAAATGTGTTTTAACGGTGGGCGACGAAAATGGACGAAGAGCACACCTCATGTACTGGAAACGGTTTCCACACAGAAATCACTCCAACAAAGTTTGGAGCTCTCCTTCATCAGCGCTTCGAGATAATGGGACTTTTTCCCCGGTGTCATTGGTGGAAGACCGCGTTAATACGAGGATTCTTCGTTTGAAGAAGAGGTGTTGAGAGAGTTCCCAACGACCGTCGATAGCACAGCGCCATTGCTCATGCTGGGTTTTCAAATCAGTCGTCGTGGTTCGGGTCTTGCACGAGCAAAGCCTTCCATGCATACCACATGACAGAAAGTAGCAAGATTGGACCAACGATTGCACCGTTGCGATTTGCCCGTGGTTTCTGCACGGAAGCATCGATAATCCCTTCCTGCACAGGTCTTGTTTACCGATGAGGCGTGTTTCACACGTGATGGCTACTTCAACAGCAGAAACAGCCATATGGGACGAGGACAATCCGATGCAATAGTTCATTCAGAGTTTCACCAGGGCGAAATTTACCGTAACATTGGGGGGAATTTTCTTGGTTATTTGCTGGAACTGTCATCATGTCCAGACACCATTTTGGATGTACCTGCGTACCTGCATTACTCCAGAACACCCTTCCGCAGCCTCATGGACGACATACCCCTTGCGACTCGCAGAGACATGTGGTTTCCAACATGTGGACTCAGCTCACTCAGCCATCAAATACGGCGCTAATCAGAACAGTAGTTCTAACTGGAAAATGGATAGGGAGATGGGGATCTGCTGCTTGGCCTGCAAGATGCGCCGACTCACGCACCTAGAAATTATTTTCTTTGGGGGATGTGAAGAAGTGTTGTGTACATTAACACCTAGTAACACAAGAGAAGAACTGATTCACGAATTATTCACTGGGTGATCAAATCAGCCACAAGTGAGGGTATGTTCGGTATGATGTCCGACAGGCAATGGACGGTGATGTAACGAATGTAATAATAAGGTACAGGGCAGACACTTTGAAACACCACCTGTAATTTTCCCCAATAAAATTGTTTTTCATAGCTACCATTGTTTGCTTTACACCTCGCGTCAAAAAACACATACGATGTTTAACAAAATATCTTAATTGGTACCTCATCAACCCGGAGGTGCACGATGT
>JABUQX010111089.1:0-2500 GCA_015478945.1 Trachelipus rathkii
TTCCTCTATTACTAACTAATGATCATACGTCTAAGATTGTCCGCTTATATTCTGAACGTATCCATTTTATCACTTTAGATACTATATACTTATAGTCTTATACTACGAACCTTATTATCCAACTACTATACTTTATCAATAAGGTAACTTAATTTATAACATATATCTTATATATATATATTATTATATTAATATTATATATATATTATTATAATATATATTATATATATAATATTATATACTATTCTTTCATGCCTGTCAGCCGGGGGCGCAAGGCTCTTCTCCTAGTAACGTATACCCTCTCTATGACCGCTCTGCTATCCTATTATTAATCATAACTTATACTCTATTTCAGTAGTATATAGGTACTGAACATTTAGTTGTAGGCTTGGACAATCTTTTATTATCCAGATAGATAGTATCTACTTACTATTATATTATACTACTCACTAGATTCCGTACCACGATTCTCTTTATCTTTTGTACCCTTCTCACTCTTTAGGTCTTATATTTATTATATACTGACCTCTGTGTGTTCCTAATATTCTCCCATATTCCTTTGGCATTCTCTCTGATCCACATCTCTCCGATGTCCCCACCATCTCATCTTCCTTAATATATATATATATATATATTATCACCATCTACTACATAAGCTTATATATACTATCATAGTATTGATCTATCTATAATTAATTCTTTAACACACCCTATATATTAATATATACTTATTCTTCTTCAAGGTATCATTTTGTTATTCCGCTTTCGTCTTTGCCCTCAATCTATTCTATTCATCTTTATTTTATTTATTTTTTTCTGATAATCATCACTTTGAGGAGTGATCTTTTATGTAAGAAAGTAAATGTAATTTTATATTCTTCCTTTCTCCTTTTTCCTTACAGCTCATCAGCTATAAACAATAAAAGTTGTTACCTGTTTCTGTTCTGGAATATAGTGGATAATTGTTGCATTCACATATTACGGTATAAACATAGATCTAGTAATTGATATATATATATATCTACTTGCTCTTATTATCATTTATATCATATAAGTGATATTTATTTAGATAGAGATAGAGAGTCGGAGTTCTGGATGCGGAGGTCGGTAATTTCAAAGGGTTGGAGTCGGAGATCGGAGTGGAGATAGAGAGTCCGAGTCGTGGTAATATTTAAGAGGTCGAGGCGTAGTCAGATTTCGGACGGAATTCTATAAGTAGGAGGGGGTGTTTTGAGTCGGAGTCAGGAGTCGGCAGTCCGGGGAATTTTTTGATCACGAATCCACTAAACTCCTATTGCATTAATATTTGGGAAAAGGAATATTCATTTTGGGCGGAATCCTGGTAGGGATTTTAAGTGCTGGTATACTGCTATCAATCACACACAAAAAATATAAAAAATAGATTTTAATAATACATCTCAAACTACACATAGGCATCGTTGAAAAGTAATATCGTGGAGAGGTGGGTATAAATTTTACACCTGGCAAATGTTACACAAAAATAAAATATAAAAAAGAATTCATTGTTAATCACATTATCTTCCTCAATATTGTATTCAGCGAGCATTCTAGAGAATCTTCTAATATGGTTTCTCGTAATAAATAAATAGGTACATCTTTTATTAATTTTGCTTTTTTTAATAAAGAATACCCAAGGGTATAACCTCCGGGGTTACCGGGTTAATATTTCTGAAGAATACCCAAGGGTATACCGCCGCGATGGCAGGAGTCGGGGTCTTCGCTTCTCGGAACTACGGGTAGGACTAATTCCCCCTTCTCAGGGGGTCCTGACTCCGCTCTTTAAGTTTTGGGTGTTGCGGGTTCCTCCCGCCTGCCCTATCTGTGGCTATACCTGATATACAATAAGTCCTTTCCCGCTGGCTGTTTCGCCACGTCGGCCAACCCTTCGAGCTCCGCCACCCACCCCCCCTAGATTGCCTGGGTAGTATAGCTTTACATCTATTCTTTCTATATATAGGCTATATATATCTACTCATATAATCTAATATATGACCAAGGTAATCGTTGCGCAATATGGGTGTGCTCCATATAATGGTTCCTCTTTTCAAATATATTACTTATCATACAGTATTATATAGGTGTAATCAATGTAATATACATAAGTCTTAATTAAAAATATATATTAATTATTTACCTAACTGGATACATGATCTATGTTCTTTTGCTCTCCTTATAAACAAAAAGAGGCGGAACTATTTAATCTATTATAAGTATATATTTATGTATATTAGTGTATATAGCATTTATCTAGACTAAAATCTCTAGCAGGGATTCAAAATGTTTTCTTTTCGCTGGTAATATAGTAGTTCTTTTATTGCATTTGGTGTGTGTGTACAGTTATCGCGTCATTTATAAATATTATTCCAGGTATTGCAACAATGTATTCTTTTCCCTGTAGCTATTGTAGTTTTTGAGATAGAGTTGTAGTTTTAAAACCAAATATCACCCTCTTATCTCTCTCTCTCTCTCTCTTCTCTCT
>JABUQX010111090.1:0-2500 GCA_015478945.1 Trachelipus rathkii
GTACTCGTTGAAAAAGCGGAGTTCTTCAAGTTGTCAAGCTAACCCCACTCCTTCCAACTGATTCTTTTTAAAGCTGCGTGCATTGAATTTCCAGAAAACACCATTCAGAAACCCCTATACTCCTTAAATATGGCCCATAGCCCTCTGATGTCATCTCTGCTCCGGGAATGGCTGCTGATGAGCTGGGATTTCACTTTGTTTCCTGCTCCAGCGAGTCCCGATATTATGAATCGTTTCGCTCTGACCGCTTACGAGTGCGGACCCTAGACTTTTCGGTTCCTCCTGAGGAGGAGCCTAATTACATTACAAGAAATTATTTACCAGATTTGAATTTTGGGAGTCCCTAAAAATTTGCAATGATGAAGCACCTGGCCCTGATGGCATTTCCTTTCCGATGCTACGGCATGTTCATCCATCAGCTTCGGCATTCCTCCTCCTCGACCTTCTTAAGCGTTTCCCTGTTGGGGGTTGGTATTTGTGAGTCATTTCTCCTTCCATTTGGGAGAAGAGTAGGGGTACAATTGGGCATTCCTCCGCCTCGCATCTATAGGCTTTATGAAGATAACGAGCATGATAGAAACAGAGACCGTCTGTGGCTCCATTTAAAGCGTTATTTTCAAATTCCTGACTGCACTGGCTTCGGCTGCGGCCTCGACGCGTATTTCGTTCGCTATCTGGCTGCCTTCTTTCTTGTACCATCTGACAGATAGAACTCGTCATCTCTTTAACAGCCTTCACAAGTTCAGACAGCTGGCTCATGATTTTCTCTTGAGCGTCGAAGGTGGAGTCAAGTTTCCTCTCTTGTTCACGTGAGAGAGTTTGTCTGTTCGGTGAGCAGATCAGGGAGGTCTGTTCTTCCTCGTATGTTATTCACCATTTCCCCAATAAAGCCTCTCGTGGGGGTTGGTAATCCCGTTCTCTTCGGATGAAATTCTTAAACAAATCATCAGCCACTCGCACCATCCTGTGTACATTATTTTCTTGCGATGATGTACAAGCTCATATGTACGTTTGTAGGAAGTTCTTCGAGGAAGAGCTCGATAGCAAATTTGGGGTTTTCGACCAGCAAGTCGAAATTCTTGTTCCCCAAAACCCCTTTCACTCTATTTAGGTATTCGTTTGGAAGTTCCTCGCGCCGCATTCCCTTTTTAAATACATCTCTGACGCGTTGCCTAAGGGCGCTCACATAGGTTTTCTTGATGTCATCTAAGAGTAACTGATATGCATTTTCTTTCAATGGAAAGTGGATTTTTGATACCAGCGAGTTTGGTAGAATGGATGCTAGCAGGCGAACTCTTTCATGGCTATCATCAATATGATTTAACTTGAATATTGTTGTTGCACTCAGCCAACTGATTTGACTGACTCCATATGGATCGAAAGGAGGTAGTTGGTTTGATGTTAAGTCGGCTATATGTTTTTCGAGGAAACTTATTTTCTATTTGACGCCTCGATTTTGTTGCTGGGCGAGGGTTTGATGATCTTGGGGACTCAAAGTGTTCAGGCTCAGATGAGGGGGATCAAGAGTCTCTCTCTCCATAGGGGATTGAGAAATTTGTTGGGAAGGGGATTTTCTATTCCTCTTTCTTGTTGTGGGAGTGGTCTTCGAGCGACTTTACTTGAGTCTTTGAGAAAGCTTTTTTGGTAGCCAACATCGTTGTTTAACAGCTAACAAAAAGGACTTTGTTTAACTTGAAGTGATTTTAAGCCTAATAAAAGTTCGATAGGATGATTTTGGAAATGTTTGGGCGGCTTGGAAATTATTTTCAAGCGGTTTTAATTTAGTTAACGACTTATCACTTATTTATATAGTCTTTTTTTTCAAATTATTTCACAATTTACAGAGTGATTCTTCACGTTACAAATTTTGATTGTGACACAAATTTAACATAGTTTTTTTTTTTTTTTTTTTTTTAAGACACAAATCACATTGTTTTTTTTACGCACAGTTAATTTTAACTCACACACACACACACTGATAGGAATTTTTTATAACACAGTTAATTTTGGAAATTTTCAGGCTCCACATGCAGAAAGGTTATTTAATTCAGGTAATTAATTTTGTCCCACGGAAGGGAATCACCCAGAAGTTTTGGACCTTGAGCTACTCAAGGTCCTTTAAATGAATAGTAATTAATCTTTAATAGTGTGTGTGAATGAAAATATGTACTTTGTCATTTATTTAAAATTTTAAAAATATGCAATATGAAATTCAACAATTAGAATAAATTAGTACCTGTAATTTGGGCCATATATAAGCTTATTAATTTAACTAAATAATTTCGTAATTATAACAATGCAATATATAAACCCAGACACACTAGTCTTAACACGTGCCTCTCACTTGGGAGGCTCGGGTACACAATCCCGTCTTTAGTTTGGCTTTCCCTTCCTTTTGGATTCAAACCATGTTATATTCAAATCATCTGGCACCTCCACTGAGGGGGAGAGTAGGTTGCCTTTAACTCGCTTAAAAACTGGGGGTTTTTTCTTTTCTATG
>JABUQX010111090.1:10000-24245 GCA_015478945.1 Trachelipus rathkii
TGTACTTCAGAGGGCATCTTTCTAATACCTTTTCTTCATTTTGATTAGCACAGTCTGGCATTCAAGTTTGAATTTTAGGATATTACTTCATTCGAACAGCGACTTCTTGAGAAGTATTTTTGCTCTGAAAATCCAGATTTTTTACCTTTTATATCAAGTGCAATTGTCTTTGTCGTGTAAAATCAATGCAAAAAAGTAGGGAACCCTCCCACTTCTCTTCCCACTCTCCATCATTCTAACACCATCCACTGCCCCCCCCCTCCCTCTAATTCTTTCATAATCCATCCATATACAAATTGAATAACCAAGGAGACATAACACATATTAAACCAATCATTTTCGAATCTATTTATTCTTACACACGTTGAACTTAATATTTGTTTTTCTCTAGGATAAGAAAGCAACTTTCACAAAAAATTCTCATAATTACTACCTTATTTACCATTGAAAAAGTTAAAAATTAACATTAAATCAGAGTTGTCTTTTGGGTTTGATCTTAAATGTCAATAAATGCGCTCAATCGACTCGGAAATTGAGACAGGTATGCAATTGCTGAAAAAGTTTTCAAAATTATTAGGTAGCTTGATGAGGATCTCCTTCATATAAACAATGGAGAACTCACATATGCAATGTATATATATTTCCATATCTAACTCTTAATAAAATAATTTGTTTTAAAACGATGTTTTAAAGCAATACAACCAAACATACAATAAAAAGACACAGTTAAAATATTAGAAAAACTAGTGAATTTTAAAGAAAAGAAAAAAACAGTTTTTCTTGAACATTTATTATTTTTCCTTACCTCTAATAATATAAATATATATAATATAGAAAAAAAAAAAAAAAATATATATATATATATATATATATATATATATATAATATATATATATATATATATTATATAATAGATTTATATTATATATATATGATATATAGTAGTATATACTATATAATTAATGGTTTTAATAGATTTTAAAGGGCAAAATCACTACTGGAAACTGTTATAAACATGTGCCAATAAATTTTAAAAATTTCTAATAATAACCTCTTCCTAGATTCTTTCAAATTTAAAAATTTTTCTTGCTTAACTGTAACTTGGTATAAAATTTACTTATTATTTTTTGAGTTTTACATAAACTCGTAAAGTAAAATATAAGAGGGATATTATATTTATAATTTATAAATTCTATTCAGAAAAAAAAAGTATTCTTCATTCATTTTCTACTTTTTTTTTTTTTTTATAAAATAATAATATAAAAAAAATTGGTAAAAAGAAAAGTTTTTCAAATTAAACCTATAATTGATATATATATATATATATATATTATATATATATATATATATATATATCTATATATATATAATATAAATATATATATATATATATATATATATATAATATATATATATATACTCTATATATACATATATATATATAATATATATATATATATAATATCATCATATATATATAGATATATATATATATTAATATAAATATATATATATATATATATATAATATATAATATTATATTGTACGAGGCTGTACAAGAAAGGAATCAAAAAGCAATTACGACTAGATGGATCATTACAGAAAAGTCAGAAAACGGAAGAAGAAAATGCAAAGCCCGCCTTGTTGCTCGAGGTTTTGAGGAACAAGGAGACTTAACAACTGATTCACCGACATGTGCCAGCGAATCATTGAAAATGTGTCTTGCTGTAATTCAGAAAAATGGTTGAAAATGAAAAACGTTAGATATCAAAACAGCATATCTACAAGGGAAACCAATAGAAAGAAATGTGTATTTAAAACCTCCAAGAGAAGCAAAAACAAACTACCTATGGAAGTTGAAGAAAACTGTGTACGGTTTAAAAGACGCAGCGAGAATATGGTACGAAAGCATCATGGACATAATAAAATCACTTGGAGGAACAAAGAGTAAGCTGGAGCCAACTATAGTGTATTGGAGGAAAAACAGCCGAATCATCGGCCTCATGTGCATACATGTGGACGATATTTGCTATGGAGGAAATACTGAGTTTGAAGAAAAGATAATTCGAGAACTAAAAAGGAAATTGGAAATAGGAAAAGAGAGTGAAAGGAAATTTTGTTACATTGGTTTGAACGTGGATCAACGAAATGAGGAAATTATCCTGGAGCAGAATTCCTATGTAAGAAATATGAAAGTACCAGATAAAAAAAGATTTAAGGAAGAGAGGATATTAAATAAAGAAGAACAAACAGAATACAGATCAATGGTTGGACAATTAAACTGGATAGCTCAACAAATATCTTGCAATGTAAGTGAAAGAAGTAAATTTTGTAAAACGGCAACAACAAGAGATATGAAAAAAATAATAAAAATTATAGAACAAGTAAAAGAAAAGGAAAACCAGATAATCATTCCTACCCTTAAGGGTAGAACAAAAATGGAAATATTTTCAGATGCCTCTTTTAATAACGTGGGGAATGGACAATCTCAAATTGGGTAAATAATAAGTATAGTAGATGAATTAGACAACAGGAGTCCTTTATATTGGAAATCAAAGGTGGCAAAGAGAGTGGCGAGATCCACTCTAGAAGCGGAAGCATTAGGTTTAGGTGAGGCTGCCGATGCTGGAATATATCTGAAAGCTTTATGGGAAGAATTAAATGAAGAAAAACTACCAATATTGATAAAAACAGATTGTCAAAGCCTTGAAAGAGCACTACACTCAACTTCGGCAGTATTAAACAAAAGACTAAAAATAGATATGGCATATCTAAAGGAAATACTCGAGGAAAAAGAAATAGAAGAAATCAAATGGATAAAATCACAAGAACAGATCGCAGACATTTTGACAAAAGAGGCTGTAAAAAAAGAAAATATACAGAAATATTTGAACAACGTAATATGAAGACATATTACACCTATGGCAACAGAAGAAATAAGAATACAAAGAAAAAGAAAGAAAAAATAGAAAATAGAAAATAAGAAAAACAAAAGAAAAATAGTATGAGTTTGATAAATATTTTATATTTTGTCTGTAGATAGAAAAGAGTATATGTACCGTCGTAGCGGATAGTTGATTATTTAATATATAATAATGAAACTAATATATATATTTTCATATTGTTTTAGAAGTTATAGTAATAAACATAAGAAATAGTATGTAAAGTAAAATTTAATGCAAGAGTCGCAGGCTTTCAATATAACGCCTTGTTTTTTTTCTGAATGAAATAACTAATATTAAGTACAAAGAAAACCAGTAGGATAATAACCTTTGAGAATATATAAGAAGAGAAGAATATAATAAAGAAAATAGAAAATAAACATAGGAAGATTACAAATAAAACAAGATCATAAAGGTTGCGCAACCAGAAGAATTAGAAAATAATACAAGTACAACAAATACGAAGACATTACAAAGAATTATAAGATCATTATATTTTAATGTGATTCATTGATTGATTCATCTCAAAAAACATCAACATAAAGAGATAAAAAAGAGTACAATAAAGGGAGATACCACTTCAGATATTTGAGGTAAGTTATCACACCAATTTTAATTCAATTATAATATATATATATATATATATATATATTTATTATATATATATATATATATTATATAATATATATATATTATATATATATATATATTATATTATATTTATATATATATATATATATATATATAATATATATATATATTATATATATATATATATACTTATAATATAATATATTATATCTATATATATATATAATATAATATATATATATATATACTTATAAGGTGTAATACGTGAAGAAACAAGACGGTAAAATGAACAGTTTGGAGGAGGATGAATGGGGAACTTACAGGGAATAGGAAGCTCTTCCTGTGAAGGAAGCGCGAAAGGTTAAGAATGAGATAAGGGGAATCTGCTTTTAGAATATGATAGGGATGGTGGCTTTTGTAAACTGATGAATGTGTGAGAGGAGTGTGGAAAGAACTCTTCGAAAATCTGAATAATAATAATAACTAATGAAGAGGTGATAGTGAATGTGTGTGGGTTTGATGGTGCAAGAAGGAAATAGGTATTTTGGGGATGAGGTTATTAGTAAGGAGGAGGTAATGGGTTAGAGTGAGAAAGTTGAAGAATGGTAAATCTGCAGGTAATATGTGAAAATTACTGGTGAAATAATCAAGAGCGGAGGCGAGATGGTGATTGAAATTGGATTTTGGAAGTTGTGGTAATAAGCGTTTATGGAGGGTATAGTTTTCCAAGGGATTGGAGGAGAGCGGTAATAGTACCCTTGTATAGGGTAAGGGAGAAAAGGGGACTGTAGAAATTTATAGGGGAATAAGTTTATTTGAGTGTTGTAGGGAAGGTTTATGCTGGATTTTGGTAGAAAGAGTGCGTCGATTGAACTGAAGGACTGATTGTGAAAGACAAGGTGCGTTTTCGTTTAGGAGTGGTAGAGGGTGTGGATCAAATCTTTACATTAAAACAATGATTGAGAAAATGAGGAAAGAATAAATTATATTTTTAAGGTTTTAATGCATTGCAACAGGCGTATGATAGTTAATAGGAAGCTTTATGGCAGGTATTATGATATCTGGTGTTGGTGGTAGGCTTCTGAATGGAATCAAAGTATGTATGACGATAGTGACGCGTGTGTAAGAATAAATGGTTCTATTGGGTGATTGGTTTAGGATTAATAGCGGAGAGACAGGGTTTGTGTATGTCTCCTTGGTTATTCAATTTTGTATATGGATGGGGGTTATGCAAGAATTCGAGGTGGGGACGGCACGAAATGGTGTTTAGAAATGATGGAGAATGGAGATGAGCTGAGGGTGCCTACCTATTTATCGGATGATTTGGTTCTGTGTGGCGAATCTGAAGAGAGTTTGAGAGGATTCGGTAGGGGATTTGGCAGTGGTATGTAAATGGAGGGTTTCTAAGTAAACGTAGATAAAGTAAGGTTATGGTTGTGAGTGGGACAGTCCTCGGTGTGAAGTTAGTTAGATGGTGGACAGCTTTTGGAGCAAGTGTCTGAGTTTAAATATTTAGGGTAATGTTTTGAATGAGAAGGGAACAGATGATGCAGAGTGTAATAGTAAAGTTTGTGAAAATGGCAGGAAGGTTGCTGGTGCAATAAATCGTTGGTGAATGTAAATGGGACTAATGTCTTGAGTGCGCAGGGTCTTACATGAGGGTTAATGTTGTTTACCTGTGTTATTGTATGGAAGTGAGACTATGGCCTGGAATAAGAAGTATAGATCTAAGAGTTCAATGTGTTAGATGGACAATCTTAGGAGCATGCCTAGGTGTGAGAAGAATTAATACAATGAGGAAAAAACTTATTAGAGAGTTGTGTGGTGTGAAGAAGGGGTAAATGGAGAGAATAAATGAAAGTATGTTGGAGATGGTTTGGTCATGTGGAAAGGATGAATGTATAGTCGGTTTGGTTAAGCAGATGTATAGTGGTGAGTGTGTTGCGGGAACGCGACCGGCTGGGAGACGAAGAAAAGTGGATCGAGTCGGTGAACGAATATGGAGAGGAATGTTGAGTTTGGCAGAGGCGAGAATAAAGGTGCATGATAGGAGAGAATGGCGGGGTTTTGTTGGGGGCATGGTTTGGTGGCCACCTGGGCCAGGGATGACCTTACAATTGACGATTTTACCATAAGTTGAGGGGCCCGTCGCGGTCCCATGAAGCCTCCTTAGGGTGGATTTTTCCTGTTCTGTGACGTAGTTTTTCACTAATTAAATGGTACATGAAGGGGCGGTAAGGCTGGGGCTTTCTTTTCGACATTTGTCATACTCTCCTCCTGCTTTCTTTTCCGATGATTGTAGCGCACCTTACTCCCAGTCTTGGAGAAAGAAGGAGATAAAGAAAGAAAGATTATATATATGTATATATATATATATATATAGTATATAATTATATATATATATATATATATTATATATATATATACCTATAGTATTTATATATATATATATATAATATATATATATAGTAAATATATATTATTCTCAAATATCAAACAGTTACTCTTCGATTGAAAATTTGAGAAAACCATATCAACATGCTAAAAAAAAAAAACTTAATAAATTATATATTTAAAATCTTTTTAAATTACTTTTTTTTTTTTTTCACTCCTCGAAGGGAGGTTTTTATCCTCATCCGGGTTCAAACCTCAGACCTAAGGATGAGGGATTTTGTTTTCCCCCCGCCAGCAATGGGCGTCCGCACATAGGGGCAAGGAGGGGCACTTCCCCCCCTGGAATTGGATCTAAATTTTTTTATAAATAATATATATATAATCATTAATATTATTATAAATAGTAATATATATATATATTATATCTAAAATATATTCTATTATATATATGATATATTATATATATATATATATATATATAATATATATATATTTAATATATATTATATTGGGAAAGAAAAAGTCGGGGGGAGGAAAACAAAAGACGGCCTGGTGGAATGAGGTGCTAAGAAGCATGTGAAACTCAAAAACAAACGTAAATTGGAAATGGATGAAGACGAAAACGGAGGGGAACAGATAGAATATGTAAACGCAAGAAACCAATGCAGAGGATGTAAAAAGAAGTTTAAGGACAATTACTTTGGAGAAGAAATGAAAGAGAACTGGAAAGAGGGAGTAACGAAGGGGCAAGTGAAAACTTTATATGGAATGCCAAGGGCATGAGAGGAATAAAGAACACGGAAATGCATACGGTTCTGAATAAGGAGGGAGAACCTCTTCTAAAGGAAGAGGAGGGTTGGAAAGGTGGAGCGAGTATTTCGAGGATATTAAACGTAGAGGAAGGGGAGGAAGGAATGAATGAATTAACCCTGAGGTAAGACAAGAACATGAGGATTAGAATGATAGAGATAGAGGAAGTGAAAGAAGCATTAAAATACTAAAAAATGGGAAAGTCAGGATACGATGGACTACAATAATGAACTATTCAAACAGTAGAGGATTACTAATGGTTGAAGATTGTTAATTAACCAAGTATGTAAAGAAAGAAAAATACCAACGAATGGAGGAAGCAGTAATCTGTCCGATACCTAAGAAAGGGAGATAAAAGATTGCGGAAATTATAGAGGATAGTCAATTGGTTGGTGGGGGTGAGTATAATTAATGAGAGGATTTGGAAAAAGATTGAGAAGTGTAAAGTCCGAGGACTAAGATTGGGAACAATGGCAGCAATGGGTTTTAGACAAGGGAAAAGTACCACAGACCTAATATTTTACATGAAGAGCAACAGAGGAAAATCATAGAGTGGAATGAGAAGGCGTATGCTGATTCATATACTTGGAAAAAGCATTCGATAGAATAAATAGGGAGAGACTGTGGAGAGTGTTAGAAGATCCGATGTATGCTATACCAGAAAGTCTGATTGCAGCCATCAAAAAGTATGTATGAAAAGCCAATAAATACGGTTAGAGGAACAGGAAGAGAGTGGTTTTAAGTGAAAACGGGAGTTAGACAGGAAAGTGTACTGTCACCATTGCTCTCTGCACTTTACCTGGACAGTTGCCTTAAGGAATGCATAAGGGAGAATAGGGAACACACACTTTTGTTTAATGCGGATGATGCGGCAAGTGATTAACATCAGGAGCTAAGACCTGCAAGAGCTGTGAATCGATGGAATAGGTCTGAAGTATGGCATGAGAATAAACGAGCGAAACGAATATGGTGATGCAAAGAGAGTAGGGAGAGAATAGTAAGTGAACATAGAAATTTAAGGCTTAAGTAAGTGTCTAGTTTAAGTATTTGGGCGTGGTATTTGATGACTCAAGGAAGACAAGATGACGAGTTTTAAAAGGGAGAATTGGGAGATTTTCACAGATGTGGGAATGTTTATACCCCGTTGCTAAGGAGAAAGGGATACGCAACAGAGGTAAAATATTATATACTAAAACCATTCTTGAGACCGATATTGGTTGTATGGAAGTGAATGCTGGATCATTGAATACGATACAAAAAAAGCAGAATAGAAGCTACGGAAATGAGAGTACTTAGACTCATTAGAGGAGTATCTTTGAGAGACAGAATGAGGAGCGAGTTGGTGAGGAGAGAACTGGTGGTGGAACCTGTTTTGGAATGCGTGGAGAGAAACCAGATAAGATGGTTTGGACATGTGAAAAGAATGAGGGAAGGGGAGAGATTGAGAGAGATGATGTATTGGAGACCAGAAGGTAGGAGACCAGCAGGAAGACCGAGGAAGAGATGGATTGACTCGTTGGCAGAGGCTGTACAACGTAGAGTCAAGACGGTAGAGAAAGTAGAGGAGGAAAGAACATTTGAAAATGGAAATTTTTGGAGAAGATTCTGGAGGAATAGCACCTGACAGGATACCCTACAGGATGATGGTACAAATATATATTATATATTAATATATTATATATATATATATACATATATTAAATATATAATATAATATATAATATATATATATATATATATATATATTATATATATATATATATATATATATATATATATATAAGCTTTGCCCCCCCTGGAAAATTTTCTGCGGACACATGCCCCCCAGCACCCCTGAACACACATTTTGATGCGTAGCATGTGTCCTTTTTAAACTTCCTATCTGTACACTCATAAGCCACACTCAGAACATTTAAAATAACTTTTATATTGCTTGAATGAGTAAGAATGTGTAATCTTAAGCTTCCTTCCGATACACTCATACTCCACTCCAGAACATTTTTAATAATTTTATATTTTCATGTTTAAGCATGTGTAATCTTAAGCTTCTTTTCTCGTTACACTCATAACCACACTCAGAACATTTAAATAATTTTTTTTTTTTTTTTTTTTTTTTTTTTTTTTTAAACACCTTTTTTTAGGGTACTCTCTGTGCTACACGTCCCAAACTTGGTTTAGGCATAAGCCCACTCACTCAATCCCCCAAGACTAGCCTGATTATTCCTAGGCTTCCTTTAATTGCTTCTATAGCTATCTCCTCGGTTCCAATTTTAGCAGGGATCTTTTGTAGATAGGTTACTAGAGAGGTTTTAATCGCTCCAAGGGACCCCACTACCACTGGCACCACCTCCACCTCCTCCATCTCCCACATCCTTCTGATGGCATATCGTAATCTCTGATATTTAATTTCTTTCTCCCTTTCGTAGAGGGCCAAATTTTCATCGTATGGGACACCTACCTCTATTAGTTGACATGTTCTTGTTGTTTTATTGACTAATACAATATCCGGTCTATTACTTTGTACAAATATGTCGGTGGGTATGCCAAAATCATATAAAATTTGGATATGATCATTATCTACTATTGCAGGGGGTTTATAATTCCAATGATTATTAGGAGTATCAACATTATATAGTTTGCATAGTCTGTAGTGAATGAGCTTGCATATGGTATTATGTCTTTCTGTATATATTCCCATACGTAGCATAGTCTTACATCCGGATAAAATGTGGGGCACAGTCTCCGCGTCTTTTTCACACATCCTACATCTATCAGAGCAATCGACTCCTTCGATATGCTTTTTTGAACCAATTGGTTCTTAAGCACCAATCCTGAGCTGTAATCAGCGTTCTCTCATCATTTATTTTTAAAAATCCCCTCGCAATTGTTTCTATCGATTTTTCTTGGCTGATAAAGGTCTTGTTCAATACTTTTTTAAAGTGTTGGGCGTGTCTATGTTCTTCCCATTCTACATTATCGGCTTTCTTTTCTTGCTACTTTTAAGATCCTTTAGATTTTTAGTTCTTTCTTTTGGGTTTTTCCATTCCTCCATTCTGTGTTCATGATATGATGTTAAATTCAACGGAGGGTAGTCATTTGCTTTTTTTTTTTATTTTTCTTGTTCCAGCCTTGCAATCTTCATGTTCTTTTAACCATCCTATGAATTTGGTTTTCTTTTCCTTCTATACTATTTCCTGCTAACCTACTATTTTCATTTTTTTTGGGTTCTAATCTATATGTGGCATTCCATACTCTCCTTCATTTCTCGGATGTATATGTCGCCAGCGAACTGGTTTTTGTAGATTATTTTGTGTGCATGGAGGAGTTTCTTTGTTGTTGTGTCTAGAGTATTTATTTCATGCTGGTACCAGTCTATATTTCCAAAACTATATCTCATTACTGGCATTGCCAATACCTTAATTGCCTCTATTTTTTTGTTTTTTTGGTTAATTTTTATTAAATATTTTCTTCACTCTGGAGATGTATTCCTTTTTAATTCTCTCTTTCATAATTTTGTTTTCAATCCTGTCTTGACTCCTCTACTCCAAGGTATTTGTAAGTTCCTTCCTGTTCCAGTTCTTTGATTTCCATGTTATTAACTATGATGTTTTCAGCATGTATCTTTCTACCTTTGTTCATAACTATGAACGCACACTTTTCCAATCCAAAATCCATTCCAATATCCCGATAAAACATCACTGACCACCTATTCTGTCTCTCTGCCTCGTCCTCTACTTGGCGATACAACTTTAACTCGTCCATTTTAGAGAGATGAGAGATTTTTTTTTTTTTTTTTTCGTTTTTTTTTTTTTTTTTTTTTTTTTTTTTTTTTTTTTTTTCCTTTCCTCCTCGAAGGGAGGTATTTTCCCTCCAATCCGGGTTCAAACCTGACGAAAAGGATGAGGGATTTTTGTTTACCCCCGCACCTCTGAACAATGTGCCGAAGTGGTAAGAAATGGCACCCATATCTTGCGCGGAGTCCAATGGGAGGTTCCCTCCAGGCATGAACAACTCGCCATCCATGCACGCGTCACCGAATGTTCATTCCGCTTTGTCAGTACCCGTCACCCGCGCTGTTCATATTCCTCGCCGAGACACCGACCCGTCGGAACTGGTAATGTTTTAAACACCAACAGGTAAGGCGAATCAGTTTGACGTACGGGGAATCGAACTTTCATTGCTCGGGGGACTAGCACCGAGAGACGAAAGAGAAGGATTCCGGGGAGAGGCAGATGCGCGGAAGAGGCACATCCAAAAACCCTGGGAAGGGTGGGAAGCATCCGCCTCTGGAAAACGGAAATGCCACCACATCACCTCAGTGCACTAAGAACCGGAGTTGCTGGTTTTTCTCCAGACCATTATATCAATTTCTCTCAAGATATTCGAGGTGTACGAAATTTACTGATATTGATGATTGGATAAAGTGAACTGTGCAAGCATTCCACCCCCTGACAGCCACCACCTAATGTAGGTTTCTGGTTTTCAACCTTGATGTTAGTTGTTTTCTTCGTCTAGGAACATGCAGGGCAGGGCAGTATACCCTGCCCAACAGTGTCCCAGAGAGCCCCCCCATGAGTAAGCATGTGTTTTTTAAGGTCTCCTTTGTGATTACACTCATAGCAACACTCAGAACATTTAATTAATTTTATTTTTTTTTTTTTTTATTTTTTTTTTTTTCTTCCTTTTAAGGGGTTTTCGCAGATCTATAGGTTTTCAGCTCTTAATGTCCGTGGACAAACCTTGACCATAAGAACATTCAAATATTGTTTTACACCACTCCCAACACAAGTCGCAAGATTGCAATGCTCTTTCTTACAACATTACGCTCATTTCAGTGTGTTGAACAGATACTGGCACTTCTCAGATGTTTTTATGAGGCTCTTCTTTTACACCCAGCGTTTCCGACTATTAATTGGAATCACCACGTGTCAATTGGTGTTCCACATTCCTTTCTGATTCCATGTTTGAGTCTTGGATATTTTTACTCTTTTCTATTTCATATGCCACCACACGTTATTATCATTTGGACTCCCACTTCTATTATATAGCACTTTTGTAATCTTGGCTTCTTTGTGATTACACTCAAGCCACACTCAGAAACATTAATAATTTTATATTTTCGATGCGTAAGCATGTGTTTTTTTTAAGTTTCCTTTCTGATTACATTCATAAAAACACTCAGAACATTTAAATAATATATATTTTGATGCGTAAGCATGTGTATCTTTAAGCTTCTCAGATTAACCTCATAGCCACACTCAGAACATTTAATAATTTTTATTTTGATTGCGTAAGCATGTGTAATCTTAGGCTTCCTTTTTGATTACTCATGCCCACACTCAGAACATTTAACATAATTTTATTTTATTTTTTTATAATTTTTTTTTTTTTTTCTTCTTACTTAAGAGGTTATTTTGATGCGTAGCTGTGGTAATTTTTTAAGTGTCCTTTTTCTGATTAACTCATAACACCATCAGGAACATTTAATAATTTTATATTTTTGATTGCGTAAGCAGGTGTAATTTAAGCTTTCTTTATGATTCACTCATAGCCACACTCAGAACATTTAATAATTTTATACTTTCATTTTAAGAGGAAGTTATAAATATCTTATAATTACTTTCATAACTCCACTCAGAACATTTAAATAATTTTTATTATTTATGTTTTTTTCCCTTCCTTTTAAGGGGTTTATTCGAGATCTATAGGTATTGTAGATCTTAAGATGTTCCGTGGTCGAAACCTTGACATAAGGACATTCCAAAAAAGATTTTTACCCAAATCCCAACACATCGCAAGATTGCAATGCTCTTTCTTACAACCATTACGCTCAGTTCCAGTGTGTTGAGATACTGGAAGCTTCTCCCGTGTTTATGAGAACTCTCTTTAATTACACCAGCGTTTCCGACTATTATTGGTAATCACCACGATGTCATTGGTGTTCTACATTCTGTTTCGTGTTTGAGTCTTTGATATTTTATCTCCTTTTTCTCTCTTCATATGCCCCAAGTTAATTTTGATGTGTAGCATTGTGCCGTTTTTTAGGCGTCCCTTTCCTGATTACATCATAGCCACACCAGAACATTTAAATAATTTTATTTATTTATATATCTATATATATATAATATATATAGTATAATTATATAATATATGTATATATATATATATATATATATATATAATATTATATATAATAAATATTTAATATATTATATATTATTATTATATATATATATATATATATTATATAATATATATATATATATTATATATTATATATATTATATATATAATATATATATAGTATATATATATATATATATATATAAGTTAACATAAATTAACATATACCGATCCTATGTATATGCAATATATCAAGACTAAGACATAAAAAGTGCCTGAAAATAATTCGCATGAATCTGAGATACATAATGTAATAAAGATTGAAACTACACCCTTTGGTCAGGAACAATTTGTAATGCTTAAGAAGTACCTAGAAGGCTTAAAAGAGAGAAAAAGTGTAGAGAATAGTTATGATACATCTTCAAAAGTAAGACAAATATTATCCGAGACTAATATTACGTTGGCAGAAAATCTTTTAGAAACTGACACTTGTGACAAATTGGAGGATTATTTTCTAACACTTAAAGATTGAAGATTTAAGCACCAGTAGCTTTAGTACATATACAAGTTGCTTTCATTATTTTATGTAAAATATCTTAAAAAGAACAATTGTGGAACTGTTCTTACGCTCGACGATTCTTGAATGAATTGATAATTGGCGCAGGGATAAAAGTATTTTGTGACAGAGCAACTTCTTTGAGCCTAAGGACTTTCTTTTCACCGTTGAGAAGAACCCACCCGATTTTCTGAAATTCAATATAAATATATATTATTAATATATATATATAATATATATATCTATATAATATCTTATATATATAATTAATATATATATATATGATAATATATATTATATTGATATATATTTTTATTTCTCTTTCTTTCTTTCTTTCTACTTCTATTTTCACCAAGAATGGGAGTCAGGTGGTGACGAGCTCGGAAAAGAAAGCAGTAGACGAACATGACAAACGTCGAAAAAGAAAGCCCAGCCTCAGTACCATTAGTTAGTGAGAATTCGTCGCAGTCAGAAATCCACGCCTAAAGCTTCAATGGGCAAGCGATGGACCCTCACTATGGAAGATCGTCAATGTAAGGGTTCATCCTTGCCAGGTGGGCAAACACTACCCTCACAATCCCCGCATTCCTGCTGTTATATCACTTTCTTCATCACCTTTACAAACTAACATTTCTTCTCTCTTCAAACATTTTTATGACTAATTCTTTTTCTTTTCGTCCCAGCCGGCCGTTTCAACACACTCGCCACTAATATTGATCCGCTTAAAACCCAACCAACCGATGTAATCATTCATCTTTCCATAATGACCACCTTCAAATCTCTCATTTATTTCTGCTCATTTACCTCCTTTTCTTCACACCCCCACTCT
>JABUQX010111091.1:0-10000 GCA_015478945.1 Trachelipus rathkii
TTTTGAATTGGGAGTTTGGGGGATAGGAATATCGGATGTAAATCAGCTGAAGAGAGAGAGAGAGAGAATTGCTGGAATCGCCGCTAATATATATATATATATATATATATATATATATATATATATATATATATATAAAACACTTATTGTGGACACAAATAATAAATATTTATGTAAAAATAAACTAAAAAATTAAATAAAAAATAAATTAAAAAAGTAAGTTCTTTTTATAGCAAATAAATTTTTTAATTTTTCTTTACCTAAAATAAAAGCAAATCGAATTTTTAATTTTAATTTTGCTATAAAAATTATTACCAACCTTTCCAATACTAAATTATTTTGAGGACCATGGTTTACTTAAGGTCCTATATATATATATATATATATATATATATATATATATATATATATATATATATATATATATATATATATATATATATATATATGCTGCTGCTTATATATATATATATATACTATATATATGTAATACTGTAGACAGCGACCCACACATTTTAGGACCGAAAATTTCTAAGTTCAAAAAAATTTCTAATTTCAGAAAAGTTAAGTTAAGTTTTTAAGAAAATTCTTTAGTGACAAGCAAGCTTCTGGAATTATACCAGAAGCTTGCCTACTAGCTATTTTCTTTAAAAACCCTATTAGCAACTTTTCTGAACATAATTCACGAACAAGAAGTACGATCTCAAATATTATTAAATATATATATATATATAAATATATAAAATATATAAATATATATATATATATATATATATATATATATATATATATATATATATATATATATATATATATATATATATATATATATATATATATATATATATAGTGTATATATATGGTTGTGTTTGTAGTAACTTAGGGAGAAGGAGGAAACAACGTTTCGGGTCAGAATCTATATTAACAGAAATAATATACATAATTAATATATTGAAAACAATTAACAATAATAATAATAATAATTATAATAATAATAATAATAATAATAATAATAATAATAATAATAATAATAATAATAATAATAATAATAATAATAATAATAATAATAATAATAATAATAATAATAGTAATAATAATAATAATAATAATAATAATAATATGGTTACAATATGAAATGTAAGAGTTACGCATAAAAATCCGTTCTCTCTTAATTATTGGCATTTTCTATCAAGGGGAGACTATTATATTTAATTAATAATTTTTGCGCGTAGGTTCTCTTATGTGAACCAATAATATATATAAAAATTACTAAAATGTAAATAAATGTAATGTATAATAAGATTATTTTTCACTGGATGTTTTTCATCAATATAAGCATGCAGCAGAACACAGAATTATTTACTAGCACGGAAAGAAATATGAGACACGAAAACTAGGCTTAGAAAATAATACACAATTATCACACCTTGTTAACATTCGATGGAATATGTGATACCGAAGATTTTAAGATCACAAAACACAAGTCAAAATATTCAGTGGTGCTCACTACACAAGTTGTAAAGTGTCTTTGCAAATTATCGTTGATTACACAAGTAGTTTGGAAGTTTAAAAGAGATAATCACAAATCTGTTTGAGTGGAAGATGGCGAAGTCGAAGGAGTAGAAAACGGGATTTTTGGTCACGTGAGCAGTCGGTCCGTAATATTCAAATGAAAGAAGAAGAAACGGAAGGTAATATGGCTCCCCTCCGAACAGCGGAGCGTCGAGAGGAATCAATCAAGGTGTAAATCGGACAACTGGGCGTAGTGTTCGTCCATAACGCGACTTGGAACGAGGTAGACAAGACGGTAAGGTTTGAGTTCGAATAGGTTCCGGAGTCGGAGGAGGAATCGGTATTGGAGCAGGAGGCGGAGGTGTCTGCATAGGAGCAGGAGGCGGAGATATCGTAGCGTGGGGCGCTGAAGTAGCTGGCGAAGGAGTGACAATACTTGAAGGAGTTGGCAGAGGTTCAGGTGGAGAACAAGTTGATGTAAAAGGCAAAATGGGCATAAAGTCGGTATTATCTTGCGAAGTAGAGGTAGAGGGAACAGGTGCAGGAAGTGGAGAAAGAGTGGTGGAAGAAGCGGGATCATGGTCGAAATAAGCCGGTTTTATCCTATCCACTGAGATATTTTCTACTTTGCTCCCCTTCTGTAAGGTGAAGTACTTTCGGTAGCGTTTTAATACGAGGAAGGGTCCGTCATAGCGGGCTTGCAACGGACTACGGTGTGAGTCGTGCCGAATTAATACATGAGAGCATGTGTCCAAATCCGCAGGCATGTAGGTTGGACGAGGAGGATGACGTGGCAAAGATGGTTTCCATGCCTCGGTACACTGACGAAGGCGTGCCAGGAAGGTGTGCTGGTTCGTAGTTTTTGGAGAAGGAAGGATAAACTCACCAGGTATTCGGATGGTGGAACCGTAGACGAGCTCAGCAGTCGAGCATTTGAGGTCTTCTTTGTATGAAGATCTGATACCGAGTAGGACAAGAGGAAGAGTTTCGGACCAATTGTCCGGTGTTCCGTGGGCCATAAGAGAAGCCTTTAGCTGCCGGTGAAACCTCTCTATGAGGCCCTGAGCTTGCGGATGGTAGCTGCAAGAGCGAAGGCGCTTGGAGCCGATTAAAGTCATAAGGTCCTTCCAAAGGTGAGACTCAAACTGCCTACCCTGGTCTGTGGACACGGTCGAAGGTGTGCCAAATCTGGCTATCCAGTTGTACAAGAATGCCTGAGCAATTGTCTCGCTGGAAGTATCTCGCAAGGGAATGGCTTCTACCCATCGAGTGTATCGGTCTATGCAAGTTAAAATGTGTGTGAAACCATTTGAGGGTGGTAATGGGCCGACTATGTCAATGTGCACCTGGTCAAAGCGTTCACCAGGGGGAATAAATTGCTGAAGAGGTGCGACAGTGTGCCTGTGCACTTTGGATTTTTGGCAGTTGAGACACTGCGTTGTCCACAGTTTAACATCTTTTAGTAGGGACGGCCAGACGAAATGCTTGCCTATTTTGACTTGACTACCTTTTACCCCTGGGTGCGACACGTCGTGAATGGTGTGAAATACCTTTCTGCGCATGGGGGTAGGTACTACTGGACGAGGATGTGCGGAAGAGACGTCGCATAACAGAGGCGGAAAACCAAATATTTCTACAGTTTGAATGTCGTAAGAAGAAGCAGTAGGAAAAACAATCTCTTCGAGTTGCTGCAAGCGAGCCATTTCGACGAAATCGATGTCAGGTAAAGGAGAGATAGCGTTAATTCGGGATAGAGCATCGGCAGGAATGTTGTCTTTTCCTTTTATATGGCGGATATCAGTTGTGAATTGTGCAATAAATTCAAGGTGCCGGGCTTCACGAGGGGACTGTTTAACTGTAGAAGCTGTAATGGCATGCGTGATGGGTAAATGATCAGTTACGACATGGAATTCCCGACCATCTATGAAATAACGGAAGTGCTTAATAGCTAGATATATTGCTAGAAGTTCTCTACCAAATGCGCTGTACCTTGTTTCAGGCGGCTGGAACTTTTTAGAAAAGAAAGCTAATGGACGCCATTCGTTATCAATAAACTGTTGCAGCACGGCTCCAGCTGCGAAATCTGAAGCGTCTGTGTTGATTCTAGTCGGGGCTGTGTCGGATGGAAATACTAGTAACACGGAAGAAGCAAGGGCTTCTTTGATGGCAGTGAAGGCATTAGTTGCTTCGTCGTTCCAATCTACAGTGACAGAAGCAGCAGATCCTTTACGTGGATGCTTAAGAAGCGCGTGGAGAGGAAGGAGAATTTTAGCAGCGGACGGAATGAAGCGATGGTAAAAGTTCACCATGCCTAAGAAACGACGAAGTTGACGCTGTTTGACGGGTTTCGGAAAGTCACGAATCGCTGCCACACGATCCTCAAGAGGACGTATACCGTCGGCAGAGATTGTATGTCCGAGAAAGGTTAGGGATGAAACTCCGAATTCACATTTGGAAGAGTTGACACATAGACCAAATTCGCTTAGCCTGGTAAAAACTTGCCTGAGATGTGAAGTGTGTTCTTCTGGAGAAGCACTGGCAATCAATAAGTCGTCTATGTAGGCGAAGACGAAAGGTAAACCGCGTAAGACTGAGTCTAGAAGACGTTGAAATGATTGACTTGCATTTCTTAAACCGAATGGCGTTCGAAGAAATTCGTAAAGACCGAAGGGAGTGATAATGGCCGTCTTATGGATGTCGTCAGGATTCACGGGAATCTGGAAAAATGCGGAGATTAAGTCGATCTTTGAGAAGATAGTACAACCAGAGAGATGGGATGTGAAATCCTGTAAATGAGGTACATTATAACGGTCCGGGCGGGTGATCGCATTCAGGCAGCGATAGTCGCCGGTTGGGCGGTAATCCCCATTGGGTTTGAGTACCATATGCAATGGAGAGGCGTAATCGGACTTTGAAGGTCGGATGATGCCCTTCTCTAAGAGAGATTCAAATTCTAGCTTTGCCGCTTTGAGTTTATCCGGTGCAAGACGTCGAGCGTGAGAATGTGGAGGTCTGCCGTAAGTTTCAATGTGATGAACAACATTGTGTTTCACAGGAGGGAACTTGGAGACTGGAGAGAGAAGCTCTGGAAAATCGGTGATTAATAATGATTCAAAAATATTATTAGATGGAGAAAGATGTATGCCACTGATGGATGCAGATGCACGGATACAAGCGGATGAGAAGTGTGTCTCAAAGTCTATAATGCGGTTGTGATTCATGTCAACAAGAAGGTTGAAGTGTGACAGAAAGTCGGCACCTATTATTGGTAAAGTGACGTCGGCTATCGTGAAGTCCCATATAAAGTCACGACGGAACGAAAGTGTTAAATGGAGTCGTTTGGTACCATAAGTATTGATGGTGGTACCGTTGGCAGTAAAGAGCCCGATGCTTCTGGAGCATGAGGTTTACCGAGGATGGAACGTGGAACAGCAGAGATTGAGCTCCCAGAATCTACGAGATAAGATAGTTTGGTGGAGGGATCGTAGACACAAAGTAAGTTTGACGCTTTTGAGACCACCCCGAGCGTATTTACGAAGTGGTGTTTGAGTTTAAATTCTCGAACGTACAAGGCTTAAGACATGACCGTGTTTGGTCTCCAAAACGTTGATGATTTCTACAAATACCCTGCTGGTTATGTGACGGAAACTGAACCAAGGCCTGAGAAGTAACAGGAGAAGAGGCGAATTGACGCGAAGGAGTAGGTGAGCGACGATATGAACGTCGTTGCATAGTTGGAGAGCGAGAGATATGACCGTAATTGTAAGCAGAAGCAGAGTAAGTGTTTGAAGTATTGGGGGGAGGCTGGGGGTATGAAGGAGATTGGGAATAAGGATGATGAGAGGACTGAGGATGAGGAAACTGTTGAGGTTGAGGATAAGGATGTTGTTGTTGAGGATAAGGAGGGGGAGGAGGAACAGTGTAGCGAGTTTCCAAGGAGCGAATCCTGTTAGTCAAATCCATGATAGTGTTCTGCAACACTTGAAGTTGGGACACAATATAAGCATTTTCTGTGGGCGGCGGTTGGCGAATTGCGTTGACTGACTCATTTACATGCGAAAAAGACGCTGGTGTTAGGTTAGTATTGCTGATGGAATCCGAGATATGCGAAACTTGTGAAGGTATGTCTGCAGTCGGAAGAGGTTTCGCTTTGCAAACCCTATCGGCAAAAGTAGCGAGTTCTTGCAGTGAACAGTTGGGATCGACCGTCGCTAAGCGCAGCTGCATTTCTGTAGGAAGTTTCTGTAGGAAAAGATGACGTACAATATGTATACAGTTACCGACGGGAGGGCCGTCGAGCAGATTGAGCATGTCAGATAATAGAACTGACGGTAATCGATCACCAAGAGAACCACCAGTCAAAAGTTTTTTTACTTTTTCAGCATCTGTTTCTCCTAGACGGTTTAGGAGTTCTGTCTTAAGTTGGGTATAAGGTTGATTGTGAGAATGCAATGAAGGTAAAACGTCCTTCAGGCGCTGCAAAACTGGAACAGGTAATATATTTAAGAGTGCCCTAAAGCGGGCAAGTTCATTCGTGGACTCGAGCTGAAGCTCAAGTAGCGTAAATGTTAGGTCCAAATCATTATTAACGAACTTACCAGTATAGACACCAGATGATTCCCTGTCTGAAGCAGGCTGTTGCGATATTACATTGATGTTGGCGGGGTTTGCAGCATCAGGAGGGGACATAATTAATAAATATTAATATAAAATAAGATTGTAAAAAAAATAAAAAATATTTTTGAAGAAATATGGCGAAATAAATGAGCTAAAAATGCAACTTACATACGCTAAATATAAGGAATATAGTGGTCGGAGACCAAAAGGCAATAATTTTTTTACAAATAGGTATACAAATGGTAATGAAAATATATAGGAGGCCGCTTTTACGGGCCAAAATAGTTTAAAAATAAGTAAATGAATATTGAAAATGGACCGGAATTCGTCCTGTAATTTCTTTTAAAATTCTATCGTAAAAAAAAAATTAAATTTTTTGAAAATAAGGCTTCTGGATGTGGATGCTGTGGATCCTTGTAGTTGTAGAAATGCCGGGATAGACGACGGCAAAACTCCGGGGGCATCACTGTTACGTTGGGCGTAACTTGAGAAGAAGAAAACAACGTTTCGGGTCAGAATCTATATTAACAGAATAATATACATAATTAATATATTGAAAACAATTAACAAAAATAATAATAATAATAATAATAATAATAATAATAATAATAATAATAATAATAATAATAATAATAATAATAATAATAATAATAATAATAATAATAATAATAATAATAATAATAGTGATAATAATAATAATAATAATAATAATAATAATAATAATAATAATAATAATAATATGGTTACAATATGAAATGTAAGAGTTACGCATAAAAATCCGTTCTCTCTTAATTATTGGCATTTTCTATCAAGGGGAGACTATTATATTTAATTAATAATTTTTGCGCGTAGGTTCTCTTATGTGAACCAATAATATATAAAAAAGTTACTTAAATTTAAATAAAATGTATTTATAATAAATACTAATTTTACTGAATGTTTTTCATTAATATAAGCATGCGGCAGGACACAGAATTATTTACTAGCACGGAAAGAAATGTGAGACACGAAAACTAGGCTTTGAAAATAATACACAATTATCACACCTTGTTAACATTCGATGGAATATGTGATACCGAAGATTTTAAGATCACAAAACACAAGTCAAAATATTCAGTGGTGCTCACTACACAGGTTGGGGAGTTTTTTTGCAAATTATCGTTGATTACATGTGTATCGATTATACCCAAGATACCGAGAATCTAAATTTATTCATAGAAATATATATATATATATATATATATATATATATATATATATATATATATATATATATATATATATATATATATATATATATATATATATATATATATATATATATATATATATATATATATATATATATATATATATAAAATAACAAAAAAATATATATAGCATATTATATATATATATATATATATATATATATATATATAGACAGTAATAGGACGCAGAATCCAATCTAGAGTGTCCCATTCAACCCATAAAAATTAAGAATTAAGAATAATTTTTAATAATAATTAATGTAATTAATGAATAGTAATTATATTTAAGAAGCCACATTGGCCTACCTAGACTGCCCCAGTCAACTAACAATAATTAATAATTAAAAAACCGCATTGGCCCCTCTAGAATGTCCCAATCAATCTATTATACTTAATAAATAAGAATAATAATTCAGAAGCCGCATGGGCCTATCTAGACTGTCCCAGTCAACCCGTAATAATTAATAATTAAGAATAATAATTAGGAAGCTGCATTAACCCCTCTAGACTGTCCCAGTCAACCCATAATATATAAGAATAATACTTAAGAAGCCGCATGATCCTATTTAGACTGTCCCAGCCAACCAATAAAAATTAATAATTAAGAAGCCTCATTGACCCTTCCAGAATGTCCCAGTCAACCCATAATAAATAATAAATAAGAATAATACTTAAGAAGCCGTATGGGCCTATCTAGACTGTCCCAGTCAACCAACAATAATTAATAATTTAAAATAATAATTAAGAAGCCGCATTGACCCCTCTAGAATATCCTAGTCAACTCAGAATAAATAAGAATAATACTTAAGAAGCCGCTGTGGTCTTAATAATTATTAATTAAGAATAGGTAATAATTAAGAAGCCGCTTTGGCCCCTCTAGATGTCCCAGTCAGCCCATAATAAATAATAAATAAGAATACTACTTAAAAAAAGCCGCATAGGCCTATCTAGACTGTCCCAGTCAACCGAATAATAATTAATATTTAAAAAAATAATTAAGAAGCCACATTGATCCATCTTGAATGTCAAAATCAACTCATAAAATATAAAAGAATAATACTTAAGAAGCCGCATGGTCTTTTTAGACTGTCCCAATCAACCAATAAAAATTAATAATTGAAAAGCCGCATTGCCCCTAGAATGTCCCAGTCAACCCATAAAAATTAAGAATTAAGAATAATTTTTTATAATAATTAATGTAATTAATGAATAGTATTTATAATTAAGAAGTCACATGGGCCTACCTAGACTGTCCCAGTCAACCAACAAAAGTTAATAAATAAGAATAATAATTCAGAAGCCGTATGGGCCTATCTAGGCTGTCCCAGTCAGCCCATAACAATGTAAAAGTTGAAATTATTCTTAATTATTAATTATTATGGGTTGACTGGGACCGTCTAGGAAGGCCCATGTGGCTTCTGAATTAATATTCTTATTTATTAATTATGGATGACTGGGACATTCTAGAAAAGAGGTCAATCTATGTTCCACAATTATTATTATGACCAATAATTATTGTTGTTGACTGGGACAGTCAAGATAGGCATGTGGCCTCTTAATTATAAATACTTATACATTAATTACATTAATTATTATTAAAAATTATTCTTAATTCTTATGGTTTTTATGGGGTGGCTGGGACATTCTAGAAAGAGGACCAATCTTAATTATTATTTTTTATTGGTCGACTGGGACAGCCTAAAGGACCATGTGGCTTCTTAAACTCTATTCTTATTTATATTGGGTGCATTTGGGACATTCTAGGATTTTATCATGTGGCAATTAATATTTTTAATTATTATTATTATTGGTCGACTGGGACAGTCTAACAGATAAACATGCAACTTCTTAAGTATTATTTTATTATATATTATGAGAGTTGACTGGGACATTCTAGAGAAGTTAATGCACTTCTTAATTATTAATTTTAATTGGTTGACTGGGACAGTCTAAAAATTACCATGCGGCTTCTTAAGTATTATTCTTATTTATTATGAGTTGACTGGAACATTCTAGAGGGGGTGCATCTTAATATTATTTTTAATTATTAATTATTATTGGTTGACTGGGACAGTCTAGATAGGTTCATACGGCTTCTTAAATATTATTCTTATGTACTATTTATTATGGGTTGACTGGGACATTCTAGAAGAGACCAAAGCAGCTGTAGTATCTACTTTATTGATTTGACTGGGACAGTCTAAATAGGACCATGCGGCCTCTTAAGTATTATTCTTATTAATTATGGGTTGACTGGGACATTCTAGAGGGGTTAATGCAGCTTCTTCATTATTATTCTGAATAGTAATTAAGAAGCTGCATTAACCTCTCTAGAATGTCCCAGTCAACCCATAATAAATAAGAATAATACTTAGCCGCATGATCCTATTTAGACTGTACCAATCAATGTGAAGCAATAATTAAACATTGGCCCCTCTAGAATGTCCCAGTCAACCCATAATAAATAATAAATAAGAATATTATTTAAGAAGCCGCATAGGCCTATCTAGACTGTCCCAGTCAACCAATAATAATATATATAATTAATAATTAAAAATAATAATTAAGAAACCGCATTGACGCCTCTAGACTGTCCCAGTCAACTCATAATAAATGAGAAT
>JABUQX010111091.1:12500-17500 GCA_015478945.1 Trachelipus rathkii
TTTTCCTGTAAGTGTCATACCTTTCGAGATAATTCCTGGCCCTTTTCTGGAATTATGCCTTAAAAAAATAAATATTATTAAACTGGATAAAGTTTAATAAAGTACCAAAATCATACAAAATATTTTTTGTTATCACTCTTTACCTTGAAATATATACTCTCTCTCTCTCATCTTTATCTCTCTCTCTCTATCTCTCTATATATATATATATATATATATATATATATATATATATATATATATATATATATATATATATATATATATATATCTCTCTTATTATATATATATATATCTATATATATATATGTATATATATATATATATATATAATAATAATATATCTTTATATATAAATATAAAATATATATATATATATATATATATATATATATATATATATATATATATATATATATATATATATATATATATATATATTTATATATATTATAGAGGGAGTATATATATACACTCTTAATATATAATAATATATATATATATATAAAGAGAAGAAGAAGAGGAGAGAGAGAGAGAGAGAGAGAGAGGAGGTACTCGCATACTCGAAGCGATGAAATTACCTCCCATTTTTTAATGGTGCGTCTTTCTCTTTTGCGTTCATATTCTTCACACACTTATCCTCCAGGCAACATATTACTAACCACCATTTATCCACATATCATATACACATACTTAAAGTACACACCCCTCTTCTAGATAACACTTTACAGACATCCCTACTACTCATATCCCTGTGTGTGGGGGAGGAATTGCCCACATCGTATGTCCTGCGTGTCGTAGGAGCCGACTAAGGGACGGTGATAGTTGGGTTGGCTGCCTACTACCATCTATTTCTTGCCAGGAATGCTAATGCAGGCCTCGGAGAAGGTCGTGATCGCCGTAAACGGCCTTCTATCTTTTGGCGAAATTGTATGAATCGTATGGGTACATGGAATGTCAGAGGAATAAATGTTGAGGAGAAGGAGAGAGGTGATATGGATCGTTTTTGGAAGGGCAAATTTGATTTGCTCGCTGTGACTGAAACAAAGATGAAAGGAAACGTTGAAATTGAGTGGTGTGGTGTGAAATGTGTGTGCTGGTGTGGAAATGAATGAGAGAGGAAGAGAAGGAGTTGCAATTTTGATGAGTGACCTGTGGTACAAAGCTATGGTAGACTTTGATTGTAGTCCTAAATTCTAATGGTTAAATTTAAGTTTGAAAAGATTAAGGTATGTGTGGATTTGTGACATTATGATCCATCTGAGAAACAATTGAAGAGAGTACGGTGCTGGGATAATCTGAATGATGTTCTGGATGGGGTGAGTAGAGCTTCAGATTGATAGTGTTGGGGGACCTGAATGGTTGGATAGGTGATCAAAAAAGGGATGGTATAACAGGTGGTTTTGGGGTGGCGGGAGAAAATGAGAATGGTAGGAAGGTGATTGATTTCTGTGAGGAGAGAGGCATGTGGTAAGTAATACTTTCTTTAAACACAAGAGTATCCATAAGTATACTAGAGTTGGTGTAGGTAGAGATGGTATCGAAGTGAAAAGTATGATTGATTTAGTGTTGGTGAAGAAGGAGATGTTGAAGTATGTGTTGGATGTTAAAATCAGTTGGGGTTTAGGAATGGGATTATCGGATCACATTATGTTGTTCTGTGTAAAATTAAGTTAGTGGGGGCTTGGATGGAGAGGAAGGTGATACGAGGAAGTACGTAAAATTAAGAGTGAGAAGTTAAGTAAGCAAGAAATAAGGATAAATATGTAAGAGCGCTCGCTAAGTAAAACGGTTGAATGTAAACAAGTTGATACTGAACAAATCTGGGGGCAAATGAAAGGAAGCAATTGTTAGTTGTGCAAAGTATGTGGATGTGCTAAAGTAGGAAGTAAGAATGTTAACAGTGAATGGTGGAATGATTTAGGTGATGAGAAAGCGGTTAGGGTAAAGAAGCGTGGTTGAATATACATTAAAAGCAAATGATGAAGACTCAAAAAAAAAGGTGCTTGGAATTATATATATAGTATATATATATACTATAAGGTGTATACGTAGGAGAAAACAAGAGGTAAATGAACAGTTTGGAAGGAGGATGAATGGGGACTTACAAGGGAATGAGCTCTTCTGGAAGGAAGCGCGAAAGGTTAGAGAATGAGAATAAGGGAATCTGCTTAGAATAATGAATAGGGTGGTGCTTTTGTAACTGATGAAATGGATGTGAGGGGAGTGTGGAAAGAACACTTCGAAAATCTACACAATATTAACAGTAATGAGGTGATAGTGGTGTGTGTGGGTTTGATGGTGCAAGAAGAATAGGTATTTTTGGGGATGAGGTTATTAGTAAGGAGGAGGTAATGGGTAGAGTGAAAAAGTTGAAGAATGGTAAATCTGCAGGTATAGATGAAATTACTGGTGAAATGATCAAGAGCGGAGGCGAGATGGTGATTGATTGGATTTGGAAGTTGTGAAATAAAGCGTTTATAGAGGGTATAGTTCCAAGGGATTGGAGGAGAGCGGTAATAGTACCCTTATATAAGGGTAAGGGAGAAAAGGGGAACTGTAGAAATTATAGGGGAATAAGTTTATTGAGTGTTGTAGGGAAGGTATATGCTGGTATTTTGGTCGAAAGAGTGCGTCGAGTGACTGAAGGACTGATTGGTGAAGAACAAGGTGCGTTTAGGAGTGGTAGAGGATGTGTGGATCAAATCTTTACATTGAAACAAATGATGGAGAAAATGAGGGAGAAGAAGAATAAATTGTATTTAGGTTTTATGGATTTGCAACAGGCGTATGATAGAGTTAATAGGAAGCTGTATGGCAGGTGTTAGTGATATATGAAGTGATGGTGGTAGGCTTCTGAATGGAATCAAAGTATGTATGTCGACGATAGTGAGCGTGTGTAAGAATAAATGGTGTCAATGGTGAGTGGTTTAGGATTAATAGTGGAGTAAGACAGGGTTGTGTTATGTCTCCTTGGTTATTTAATTTATATATGGATGGGGTTATGAAAGAATTCGAGGTGGGGATGGCAGGAAATGGTGTTAGAATGGTGGAGAATGGAGATGAGTGGAGGGTGCCCTACCTATTATTCCGGATGATTTGGTTCTGTGTGGCCGAATAAGAGAGTTTGAGAGGATTGGTAGAGAGATTTGGCAGGGTGTGTAAAAGGAGGGGCTTGAAAGTAAACGTGGATAAGAGTAAGGTTATGGTTGTGAGTGAGGACACTCCTCAGTGTGAAGTTATGTTAGATGGTGAGCAGCTGGAACAAGTGTCTGAGTTTAAATATTTAGGGTATATGTTGGATGAAAAGGGAACGGACGATGCAGAGTGTAGTAGGAAAGTTGTGAATGGCAAGGAAGGTGGCTGGTGCAATTAAATCGTTGGTGAATGTAAAGGAAACTAAGTCTTAAGTGTGTTAGGGTTTTACATGAGGTGTGTGTTGTTACCTGTGTTATTGTATAGTAGTGAGACTATGGTCTGGAATAAGAGTATAGATCTAAAGTTCAATGTGTTCAGATGGACAATCTTAGGGGTGTGCTAGGTGTGAGAAGAATTAATAAAGTGAGGAATGAACTTATTAGAGAGTGGTGTGGTGTGAAGAAAGGTGTAAATGAGAGAATAAATGAAAGTATGTTGAGATGGTTTGGTCATATGGAAATGATGAATGATAGTCGGTTGGTTAAGCGGATGTATAGTGGCGAGTGTGTTGGGAACCGACCGGCTGGGAGACCGAAGAGAAAGTGGATTGAGTCCGTGAACGACTGGAGGAGGGAAATGTGAGTTTGGTAGAGGCGAGAAGAAGGTGCATAATAGGAGTGAATGGCAGGGGGATTGTGAGGGGGTATGGTTGTGGCCCGCCTGGGCAAGGATGAACCCTTACATTGACGATCTACCATAGTGAGGGTCCATCGCTGTCCCATGAAGCTTTAGGGTGGATTTTCTGACTGCGATGAGTTCCACTAATT
This sequence comes from Trachelipus rathkii, assembly GCA_015478945.1. Classification (NCBI taxonomy): domain Eukaryota; kingdom Metazoa; phylum Arthropoda; class Malacostraca; order Isopoda; family Trachelipodidae; genus Trachelipus; species Trachelipus rathkii. The sequence continues at coordinate 16,466 of JABUQX010111091.1, forward strand.
AATGGTACTGAGGGGGGGGTAAGGGTGGGCTTTTCTTTTCGACTTGTGTCATGTTCTTCTACTGCTTTTCTTTGCCTTTTCCGATGCCCGTCGCGCACCTTACTCCCATTCTTAGGAAAATATAAGGAGGAATAAAGAAAGAAAGAAGAAGATATATATATATATACTATATATATATATATATATATATATATATATATATATATATATAATATATATATATATATATATATATATATATATATATATATATATATATATATATATATATATATATATATATATATATATATATATATATATATATATATATATATATGAGAACGGCGGAGCGAAAATTATGACGTTTTTGTGGGCCGTACTAAATGATGACGTATCTAATTTTTCAGTAATTTGGGGGACTGGGAATTTGTGGGAACTGTTAATAATTATTCCCGTAGAAGCTACCTCACTATATTATTAATACACTATTATATTAATACACTATGTGCCAATGCTCCGGTTTCAAGTTTTCAACGTGTTAGCAACTTAGCATACCGTGTGTAGTTCACAGTGGTCTTAGTTCTTATGATCTTATCAATATCACCTAGTTCTGTGCTAAAAATTGAAAGTGTTTAGTACGTTATTGTGAATTTGTGATATTAAATTGAAAATTGTGCAATACTTCAATAAATTTTAAAAACCTCCATTAATTATGGCAGACAAATCTCCGAAGAAGAAAAAAAAAAACTGGTATTTCCAGTCATTCAAACAGGAATGGCTTCTACTTGATGAATTTAAAGATTGGCTAAAGCAAGACAAAGATAATAAAAATAATAGCTACTGTATTTGCTGCTCCACTACCTTAAAAAATGCCAGTAAGAAAATGCTCTTGACTCATAAAAATTCAGGAAAACATAACAAAAACTTTCAAGCAGCGAGATCAAAGGTAAATATTAGTGATTTTCTTAGCCAGGGGGGCTATGGCCCCCCCCGAAATTTTCTAGACACTAAAAATTTTTAAGTATCATATCCGTTAATAATATAAAGTGCAGA
>JABUQX010111091.1:20000-30000 GCA_015478945.1 Trachelipus rathkii
GACAAACAAAAAAAATGTCAGTATATCTCGAAAAGTACGACACTTACAGAAAAAACAATTACATATTTGGAATCAGCGTGTAAAGCTTATTACAAAAATGTAAAAAGAAAATAAAAAAAAAATTTTAAAAAATAAAAAAATAAAAAATTAGGGAGCTCAGGCGGCGGGGGACAGGGGACGTTTTCCATACCGTGAGAGGGTGGAGGAACCCCATAACACCCAAATACCAAGAGGGGTTTCTGGGCCCCTTCCGGAGGGAAATAGTCTTACCCTATTATTCCCCGGAAGGCGAAGAAGACGACTCCTACCATCTTCCGCGGTTTACCTTAGGTATTCCTTTAGTTAAAAAAAAAAAAAAATTAAAACTGACGGAGTCGTAAAACATAACTGGTCCTATATATTTTTTGAATCATGTTTTTCACCCCTTAAATTGACTGTTAGGATCATATACTAGAAATATATAAAAAAACAAAAAAAAATTCAAAACTGATGGAGTAGAGTCATAAAACATAACAGATCCTATATATATATATATATATATATATATATATATATATATATATATATATATATATATATATATATATATATATATATATATATATATATATATATATATATATATATATAGGACATTGAACAAAATCAGGAAATGGGTGAAATTTTAATGGATGAATCCTATATAAGTGATGAAGCTGAAAATTTAGTGATTACTAAAATTGAAAGTTCAGGTTTGTTAATATGAATTATATTTATTTCTAATATATAGCTAACTGATTTCTTAAATTTTTTATCTATGGCTAAAATTATTTAAATTTTATTAAAATCACAAACTTCTGTTTAAAGAATGCTGAATGTGTTATTCCTGCCATACAGGTGCAGAATTCCCAACAAAATATGAAACTCGACCACCTTTTATTAAAGAAAAAAAGTGATACAAAAATTCAAATAAGACTAGAAGCTTATTCTCTTCTGAGATATCTGTTCCAATCAAAAAGGGAGAGAGATGATTGTGAGGTATATGGGGAACTTGTCGCAATGAAATTGCGTAAAATGGATGACATAACTAGAGATATAGCTATGAACAAAATTGATAACTTGCTTTTTGAAATGAAGATACAGCCTGACAAACAAAAAAAATGTCAGTATATTGCTCTTCCCCAAGAAACCATCAACAGTTTATCTCAGCAAACCTCAAAGGAAGCTAAATTTGCCAATTTCTCTACGCCTTCATCAACGTCTTAAAATATTCTTGCAATTACAAATGCACATGATAGTTAAGATGCAAGTATGTATGTAAGTAACATTAAAATTATATATATAAGTCCTGTTTAGCTTAGGTGATAATATATTTTGCCTGCTTCACTTGGCCTTGGGTTCAGTTTTCCCACTATGTATTACTATGGAACAAATTATATGATTATAAAGGATGTTAAGGAGAGAGACAGTACAAAATCTAGCATACGCCACTTACTCACACTCAATGAAGACTATTTATTAAAAAATATGGAAGTATTAAGTTATATTGGAATTGGTGGTTGATTAATTATTTTTCAGAGCATCTAAACTTGAATTTCATGATCTGGGTAGGAATGGGACGATCCTTGACAGGCCCATGTAGCTTCTTTATCATTCTTGATATATGTTCTTGAACATTCAGAAAATTTGGATGTAAATGCTTAAAAATTTATTCAATAATGAAATTATATATATATATATATATATATATAATATAATATATTATAATATATTATATATAGCTATATATAATAACTATTATATATATATATATATATTATATATATAATATATGTATTAATATATATATATACTTAGAGGTGTACCGGAATTCCAGCTGAATTTGACATTTTTTTCCGCGTTCGGCCGGAATTTGAAAAATTCTGGCTGAACCGGAATTACTAATTTACTTCTGAGAAAAAATTTGCTTGAAGGGATTTATTTTACATAACCCATAGCCCATCTTTTAACAAAATATAATAGTAGCCTTGTGTAGTATTCATAAAGTCAGTTTACATACATACAGTATTATTTAAATAAAAAGTTTACTCAAATACCTCAAAATATAGGAATATTCACATTAAATTCAAATTTTATTGCCAAATTATATATGATTAATATATATATAAATATATATATATTATATATATATATATATATATATACTACAAATATATATATATATAATATATATATATATATATATATATATTATACTATATATAATTATATATAATATATATATATATAATATATATATATATATACAAAAATTTCTTTAACAACTGTAAAAAAAAATAATACTTCTATATTATTTCTTTTATATAATATATATATATATATATATATATATAATATATAATTATATAATATATATATATATATATATATATAGTTATATATATATTATATAAATATATATATATATTTTATATATATAATATATATACTAAAGTTAACTTTCTTGTAAACACTATTGAAACATACTTAAGTGAATTGTGATGAACGTAAAGAAAAACTGTTTTACCAAAAGTATTGGGCAATAATTTTTAAACATTTTTCCACAAATATATTTCTTGATCTGAAAATGAAATAAATTTCTCTGAATATATGGAGGATACTGGAAAAAGGAGAGTAATTTTTGAGCTAGTACTGCTATGTTTTTGGGGAATTTAAGCTTTGTTCACTTTCCACCAATTAAGGAATTTCTTCTTTTTCCCAGATTAGAAATTGATTTTTCTGAAAAAAAAAAAAAAAAAAAAAAATTTAATTTCTTTTAAGAATTTCACCTTTTGAAGAGTCACTGATTTTTCTTTTTTTCCTTTTTAATAACTGACTCGCTGTCACTTTTACTTTCTTCAAACTTAGAAAACTAAGGAAAACTTTTGCCAGTAATTTTTCTTAATGCTCCTGATGATTTGGAGGTACTTGGCAAATCTAAGTTATTGTAGATAATGCTCGTTTTTGAAAATGACTCATCGCCGACCTTGCTTCTGTACTGGCTACTACTATTATCACTTTCTACCTTCAATTATTTGCATAGTTCTTCAAGCATCTATTTTCTACTCAATTCTCTTATTTCTTATATTATTTATTATTTATATCTTGGGTCTACTACAGTATTTAAAACAATTATCTTGTTTTGATATGTCTATTGATCCTTTCTCTTCCTTTCTATTCATAAATCTAAACTAATGCCTTCTTCAGCTCTCTTTATTCTCTGCTGCCATCCTCAGAGTTTGAGAGATATGCTGGAGAGCTTAAATATGTAGAATAATTGATGACATATTGATTTTTGCCTTATAGTTTCCGTTACCATGAGAAATGGTTGCAAACTCTTAGAATTTTTTCAAGTAAATCTGGTATATATGAATTCCATCAAAGCTTAAATGAATTTAGATGTTCTATAATGTAAACTTGCAGAGGTCTTTCCGACATTCAATTCTTTCTAGAATCAAATATGTGCTATTTCAACTTGTATTAACATTCTTGAATTGGCATAATTGGGCTTGCAAGATGTGGATCCAAGTCTTTTTGTATTCTTTAACTTCCTTACAGCTTTATAACTGGGCTGAGTCGGGAATGTGTAACAAATACTTCCGTCACATTTCTTTTTATAAATCACACTGTTACCTTTGAGAAAAATAAGGCATCTTTAACATAATAAATTGAAGATTATGAATAAAACAAGAAAAAACTTGTGTATCCTGCTAACTCAGTTCCAAGTTTCAGGTTATATGCTCCATCTCGAAGATAAAATGGATTATGTTAGGAGGATTTCCCAATTATTCATCGTAATTTCAAAACTCAGTGATTTTAATTCAGAATAAGAACCTGGGAAATACTTGCAATGGAGTACACAGTCAATTTTTTCAAACCTCACTGGTAAGCCAGAGTGCAGTTAAGAAATAAATGAGTCGTTTTGAATTAATTAGCTCTCTATATATCTGTAGTAAATGATATCTGATTAGCCTTAGATAACTCTCGAATACTGCTGATCTCAAATTTCCTGTATGAAAGTTGGTAACATTTTTCTAAAACATTTTTTACAAAATATTTCTATAGATAAGATATTTTGGTTGAAGATGGGCAATAAGTTCCATGAATCCCTGTCTTCTGTGACTGTGAATGGCTGGTACTCATTGCGATAAAATTAATTCATTATTTCCTGTGATTTGGGGTCATTGATGTGCCAAATCTTTTTTTGGGAAAAAACTCTCACTCAAAACTCAACTTATTTCGCAAGCCTTGGAATCTATTGATCTTTTGTGTTTTCCCTGTTCCTAGAAAATACAAGATCTCCCTTTTTTACTATTAAAATTTTTTGGATTTCCAGATATTCTTTCAATGATGATTTTCCATATGATCATGAAGTGGCGTTATACTAAATATAAATTTTATGTTGAAAGTTTAAATAAAATATTTTTTTATATTCTTTATTTAAAGGAAAGTTCATAAGAAATTCCGGTTCCGGCCAGAACTGAAAATTTTTCAGTTCCGGTGCACCCCTAATTATATATATATATATATATATATATATATATATATATATATATATATATATATATATATATATATATATACGGTATATATAATATATATATATTATAATATATCTATATATATATATATATATATATATATATATATATATATATATATATATATATATATATATATATATATATATATAATACTATATATATATATAATATATTATATATATATTTATATATATATATTACTATAGCTATATATATATATATATATATATTAATTAATCAATATTATATTATAATATATATATATAATATATTATATATATTATATATATATTATATATATATATATATATATTCCTATCTCTTGCTAGGAATGCTGATACAGGCCTCGGAGATGGTCGTGATCGCCGTAAACGACCTTCTAATTTTCGGTTAAATTGGTATTTTGGGGATGAGTTCATTAGCAAGGAGGAAGGTTTAATGCGGTACGAGTGAGAAAACAGTTGAAGATGGGTAAAGTCTGCAGGTCATAGATGAAATTACTGGTGAAATGATCAGAACGGAGGCGAGAATGGTGATTGGTTGATTTGAATTGTGGTAATAAAGCGTTTTAATGGAGGTAAATAGTTACAAGGCTTGGAGAGCAGTAATAGTCCCTATATAAGGGTAAAGGGAGATAAGGTAACTGTAGGAATTATAGGAATTAGTTTATTGAGTGTTGTAGGGAAATGTAGCTGGTATTTAGTCGAAAGAGTGCGTCGAGTGACTGAAGGACTGATTGGTGAAGACAAGGTGCGTTTAGGAGTGGTAGGGGATGTGTGGACAAATCTTTACATTGAAACAAATGACTTGAGAATATAAGGGAGAAGAAGAATAAATTGGTATTAGGTTTTATGGATTTGCAACAGGCGTATGATAGGATTAAATAAGGAAAGCTCTATGGCAGGTGGTAGTAAATATATGTGGTTGGTGGTAGGCTTCTGAATGGAACCAAAAGTATGTATGCGCGATAGTGAAGCGTGTGTAAAGAATAAATGGTGTCAAAAGTGATTGGTTTAAATATTAATAGTGGAGTGCAGGCAGGGATGTGTTATGTCCCTCTTGGTTATTCAATTTGTATATGGATGAAGCTATGAAAGAATTAGAGATGGGGGTGGCAGGAAAATGTTAAATGATGGAGAATGGAGGTGAGTGGAGGGTGCCGTACCTATTATATGCAGATGATTTTGTTTTGTGTGTGAATCTGAAGAGAGTTGAGGAGGATTGGGTAGAGAGATTTGGCAGGGTGTGTAAAAGGAGGGGTTTGAAAGTAAACATAGATAAAAGTAAGGTTATGGTTGTGAGCAGGGTTGTGGAGTCGGAGTCGGAGTCGGGGAGTCGGTAATTTTGAGGGGCGGGGGAGAGGGTGGAGTCGGAGTCGGTAATATTTAAGAGGTCGGCAGTCGAGTCGTAATTTTCAAGAGGTCGGAGTCGGTAAACTTCAAAATAGAGTTGGAGTCAGAAATTTTGAATTGACAAGTTTAATGAAATGAGACCTGACTTCAATACTCCATACAAGTTTCACTGACTTGCGAACTTCCACAACACCAAAATGCAATTGCAAACTTCGAAGTTTTTAAACCTGCACCTTATGTTTCAATTTGGATTATATTCTAATAAATTCAACTTTCAACCTTATGCAATCTATATTTAAAATGCTGAAGAATAAAAGACTCCAATGGTACGAAGAGATTTCTCTCATTGAACAATGGATATTCTACTAGATGTTGTTCTTACTTAGATCTGTCTAAACAAGGGTAAGGTTAACCGAAGATCAACAACAAAAGCTAAATCTGCAGAAGTTCAAAGAAAGAAAGGATACATCTGAACATAATGTAAGTGATGAAACTACAAACTATCCCATACTACTTCTCAAGCCTTTTTTCAGAAAAACTCAGACAAGATATGAAAAGCTTTCTAGATATTGAAGACTTAGTCGACAAGAAAAAAGAAGAAAGTTCAAGAAAAAGGTCAAGGTTCTTCCTCAACCTCGTACACAAATATTCCATAACTTTTATATATATATATATATATATATTATATATAATATATATATATATATATATATATATATATATATTATATATATATAGTATAATATATATATATATATAATATATATATATATATACTATATAATAGGCCGTAGGGTTCCCACCCCTCCCCCCCGAATTATTTCAGTAATCCAAGATTATTGAGGGTTTTAAGTTCTTATTATAATTTTAATAATAATAAAATAAAGTTAATCAAAGCACAATTGAGTGTATATATTTTAATACATAGAAATGAGGAAACATTTGTAGTTGGTGAAGATTTCTTAGTTTAAATGGCTGTTGTTCCATATATTATATAACATATAATAATATATATATTTAATATTATATATTAATATATATATATATATTAATATATATATATATATAATACTATTTAATATATATAATAAATATATATATATATATACTTATATAGTAAATATATATATAATTTAGATCAGAGGGCTTAAATGTAAGTTTTTTAGTTTTGCAGATGATACCAAAGTGGCCTACCTTAGTAAGGAATAATGATTCGATATATACAAGATTAAAAGTTCAGATATAACTGATATATAGACATTACGAATTTGGGTAATTGAAATTTTAATAGGAAAAGTGTAAGATATCATCATTTTAAGATAACTAGAATAAAAGTTTTAACCTACGATATGAATGGGGATTGGCTTGAGTCTGTGGAACCCAAAAAAAAAAAAGATTTAGATCTGAGTATAAGCAGCAATCTGAAAGTGGCTATCAGTGTTTGGAAGCAAAGAATAGAGCTTATAAGATGTTAATATACATAAATAGCAATATGACATTACAACAAACTAACAAAGTATGAAGTATCGTATAATAGCTAATTTTGGGTGCAGTATTAGAGTATTGCGCACAAGTTGGGCCCCTTATTTAAAGAAAAGACCTAGGTATTCTGGAGAGAGTGTAACGTACTGCAACAAGGATGGATTTCTGGCTTTGGAGGGGTAAGAGCTATGAGGAGAGGCTGAAGGAGTTAGCAGAATGTTTTCTTCAGAAAGGCGATTTTTCATAGGGAACATGATACAAGTCAATAAAATCTTTTCATGCATAAAAAAGAATTTTGACCAATAAGGTCTGTTTAGACCACAGACAGGAGACTAGGGGACACAATAAGAATTAAGAAGGACGTGTAAACCTTGATGTAAGAAAACATTCATTCTGTAATAGTGTTGTAAATTTTGGAAATCTTTTTCCCGCAGGAGGTTGTTGAGTGTGAATTCTCACTTGCAGCATTAAAGAAAGGATTGGATAGGTATAATTGGATGGTTACGGCATCATCTGTAATATTCTTGACGTAGGCAAAAGTGGCGGGGTTTTTAGTTAGTATTAAAGTAAAATGCAATGTTGGTAAGCACCCGGTTAATTAATGATAAACTTATTAAAGCTTGTATTGTGGTTGCATGAAAATTTAGCCATAAGTTTTTAAACTTTTGGTAGTAAGTTTGGCATACTATATTAACATTGACCTTTTTTTAATTTAGGAAATTGAACAGGCGTAGGGTGTGGTGTATGTCGTGTAAAATCGTTGGCATGGGCCTATATTTTGATAATCATTTAGTTGACTGGGACAGTCTCAATAGACCCATGTGCCTCCAACTGGTTCTTTGTTTCCTTATTTCTATCGGAGGTAATACTACTAACTTTGTTATAATTAGTTGACTTTCTGATTTTACAACGATTGATTGATGGTGTAAACAACAAGAAGAAATGTTTTTAGAGGTTCTTAAGCTGTCGCAAATAATCCAGCTGTGGTTAGATGTTTCATTTCTGTCCACATCCAATGTGAAGTACAGCACATTAGAATCTTTATGGCAGCACATCGAATGCAACTATATGCTACTTTAGATTGCCAAGGCCGACTACTATTTTAATCGGAAAAATAGAAAAGATTTTTCCCTGAACACAATATGGAACAAAACTTCTCAACGAATGGGTCGCAACAAGGTAGAATTGGAAATTTCGAGATGGATTGTTAACGATCTAATTAAATTTTTAAAGCATTTTTGAAGCTTAAGAGGAACTTGAATTGACCCAAGATATTAAATCTTTTTCAAAAAACTAGATTTTTCAGTCTGTAGCAAAAACAAACTTGCTATAAGTTTAATTTATTTATGTCTAACTTATTTTCAACACTCTTCCATTATGTATTAATTGCATTCTCCCATAATTGGGACAACAACTACTCCTAATCATACTTGAAAATGTGGATGTTTGTTTAGAAGCGATTTTAACGAGCAAACATCAACGAAACATTTCAAACATTTTGGAAGTTTGCAACAGAACTTCTGCTTTCTGATGGTGAGAAATGATAATGGCTCTGTGAGAATCAAATTTAAAAATGAAAAAGATATAGGCCATTAACCAATTTATTTTCCCTGATGAATTTTTTCAAAACCGTTAGAAGAGCAACTTCGCGAATATAGTTCCATACTTGCTATCTTTTGTAAAGTTACTCATTCCATCGATATCTAAATTTTGCTAATTTGTAAATAAATTGATATGTTGCAGTCATGTTGAGAATTGTTAAGGATTTTAGCCATTTACCTTACTCAAAAAGGTGAATCTAAAAATATTTCCTACTCTGAAAAAATTCAAAACATACTTTTTCAAATTCTAAACAGGAGAAGAAAACTTTAACAGAACCTGGCTTTAATTAATAACAGCAGGAATCCAATATTGGGGCATTCTGGGACACCCATTTTCAGCCCCCATAAAATTCTTAATTTTCAAGCTTTTGATGGGGAAAAAAGCAAACCGCAGCTTTTTTTTGACCTCTAAAACGTCATTTTGGTGTTTTCCTGTGTCTGTAGTCATTGTTTCGGCGTTTTTAATTTTTTCAGAACCTAAATTTTTGACATTTTTTCGTATCAACTTCTGCAATTTTTTCGAAATGACTTCAAATTGAAATATACATAGATGGGTCTATTGCGCACCAAAATTGTAGAAGTAGTTTTTTGAATTTGAAAATTGGTGCTCAGCAAATTTGAAAAAAAAGTGGTTTTTTGAAATTCGAGACATCTGCTGAGGCTCAATTTTCCAAAAATCAAAACACTACTTCTCCAATTTTGAGTAATAGACCCATCTATGATATTTCAAGTTTGAAGTCATTCGAAAAAAAAATTGTTGAAGTTGATACGTAAAAATGTAAAAATTAGGTTCTGAAAAAATGAAACGCCGAAACAATGACAAAGACACAGAAAAACACCCGAAAATGACGTTTTAGAGGTCAAAAAAAGCTGCGGTTTGCTTTTTTCCCTATCAAAATTGTCTGAACATTAAGAAATTTATGTCTATTTTTAGGGGAGTGGTTAAAATGGGGTCCACAAAATCCCAATATTGGAATCGTCCCCACATTAATTAATGAGTGTT
>JABUQX010111091.1:32500-37591 GCA_015478945.1 Trachelipus rathkii
CTCTGTACCATTTAATCAGTGAGAGCTCGTCACAGACCGAAAATCCACCCTAGAGCATCATGGGACAGCGACGGACCCTCAACTAGCGTAAATCGTCCCCAGTAGGGTTTTCATCCCCTGGCCCAGGTGGGCCACAACCATGCCCCCAATACAAAACCCCGCCATTCTCTCCTATCATGCACCTTTAATTCTCGCCTCTGCCAAACTCACATTTCTCTCCTCAGACATTCGTCACCGACTCAATCCACTTTCCCCTTTTCGCTCTCCAACTGAGTTTCCACCACTTACTCACCACTAACATCAGCTTAACAACGACATCATTCAATCTTTCCACATGACCAAACATCTCAACATACTTTCATTTATTCTCTCCTTTACCCCTTTCTTGCACACGCACACCACTCCTAATACGTTCAATTCCTCTCTTTATCATTTCTTCTCACACCTAAGCACAACCCCTAAGATTGTCCATCTAATAACACATTAAACTTTAGATCTATACTTCTTATTCCAGACCATAGTCTCACTACCATACAATAACACAGGTAACAACATACCCTCATGTAAACCCCTAGCGCACTCAAACTTAGTCCCTTTGCATTCACCAACGATTTAATTGCACAGCCACCTTCCTGCCATTATTAACTTTTCTAATACACTCTGCATCGTCCCGTTCTCTTCTCATACAACAATACCATAAATATTTAAACTCAGAACACTTGTTCTAGCTGTCCACCATCTAACATAACTTCACACTGAGGAGTGTCCTCTACAACCATAACCTTACTCTTATCCACGTTTACTTTCAAGCGCCTCCTTTTAACACCCTGCCAAATCTCTTAACCAATCCTCTCAAACTCTCTTCAGATTCGCACACAAAAAAACAAAATCATCCGCATATAATAGGTGGCACCCTCCACTCAACTTCATTCTCTGCACCATTCTAACACCATTTCCTGCCATCCCCACTCAATTCTTTCATAAACCCCATCCATATACACATTGAATAACAAGGAGACATAACACAACCTGTCTCACTCCGCTATTAATCCTAAACCCATCACCATTGACACCATTTAATCTTACACATGCTTCACTATCGTAATACATACTACTGATTCCATTCAGAAGCCTAACCACCAACACCATATATCACTACACCTGCCATAAACCTTCCTTATTAACTCTATCATACGCCTGTTTGCAAATCCATAAAACCTAAACTCAATTTATTCTTTTCTCCCTCATTTTCCCCTCAATCATTTGTTTCAATGTAAACATTGATCCAACACATCCTCTACATCCTAACGCATTTGTTCTTCACAATCCAGTCCTCAGTCACTCGACGCAAACTCCCTTTCGACCCAAACTACCAACAATATCCCCTTCCTACAACCACTCCAGTAAAACTTATTCCCCTGTAATTTCTACAGTTCCCCTTTTCTCCCTACCTAATATAAGGGGTACTATACCGCTCTCCTCCAATCCCTTGGAACTATACTATCTATAAACGCTTTATTACCACACAACTTCCTAAATCCAATCAATCAACCACATCTCGCTCCGTTCTGAATCATTTCACCAGTAATTTCATCTAATACAGCAGATTTACCATTCTTCAACTTTTTTCACTCACCATTACCTCTTCCTTACTAATAACCTATCCCCAAAATACTATTCCTTCTTGCACCATCAAACCCACACACATTCACTATCAAACTCTTCCATTCCTGTTAATATTGTGGCAGATTCCTCGAAGATGGTTCTTTCCACAATCCTTCACACCTACTTCCACAAGTTACAAAAGCACCATCCCTATTCATTATTCTAAGCAGATTTCCCTTTATTCTATTCTTAAACCTTCGCGCTCCTTCCAGAAGGAGCTTCCATTCCTTGTAAGTCCCCATTCATCCTCCTTTCAAACTGGTTCATAACCTCTTGTTTTCTCACTACGTATACAAACCTTTTAGTATTCTTTTTTCCTCCTTATATAATCCAAGCATCTTTCTTTTGAAGTCTTCATCATTTGCTTTTAGTACATTCAACAACGCTTCTTTTTTTTACTTTTAACCGTTTCCATCACCTCTTCATTCCACCATTCACTGTTAACATTCTTACTCCTACTTTAGCACATCCCCATACTTCCTTTGCACTACTACCAATTGCTTCCTTCATTTGCCCCAGATTTGTTCAGTATCACCTTGTTCACATTCAACCGTTTAACTAGCGAGCGCTCTTACATACTTATCCTTATTATCTTGCTCACTTACTTCTCACTCTTAATTTTTACCTACTTCCTTTCTAATCACCTTCCTCTCATCCAAGCCCCACTAACTTAATTTTACTTAAAACAACATAATGATACCGATAATCCCCATTCCTAAACCCTAACTGAAATTTACACATCCAACAAGCAGTGTTCTACTCAACATCCTCCTTTCTTCACCAACACTAAATCAATCATACTTTTACTTCGATTACCATCTCTAGCCTACACACTCTCTAGTATACTTATGAATATCCTTGTGTTTAAAGAAAGTATTACTTTACAACACACTACCTCTCTCTTCACAGACAAAAATCAATCACATTCCTACCATTCTCATTTTCTCCCGACACCTCAAAAACACCTGTTATACCATCCTTTTTTGATCACCTATCCAACCATTCAGGTCCCCAAAACTATCAATCTGAAGCTCCTACTCACATCATTCAGGATTATCCCAAAAATTCGTACTCTCTTCAACGCTTTCCCTCAGATGGACCATACGTCACAACCACAACATACCTTGACCTTTTTCAAAACTTAAATTTAACCATTAGAATTCTATGACTCCACGCAATCAAAGTCTACCATAGCTTCATACCACGGGTCACTCATCAAAATTGAATCCTTCTCTTCCTCTTCTCATTCTCTTTCACACCAGCACGCACACATTTCACATCACACACTCATTTCACCTTTTCCTTTCATCTTTGTTTAAGTCACAGCGAGGCAAACAAAATTTGCCCTTTCTAAATCATCCCATCACCTCCTCCTCTCCCTCAACATTTATTTCCTCTGACATTCCATGACCCATACGATTCCAATAAAAGTTTTTCCGCCGAAAGAATAGAAGGCGTTTCCAGCGATCACGACCTTCTCCGAGGCCTCTTTATATTTTTAAAAATACATTTAATGAAAAAAACGAAAAAAACATTTTTTTTTCTTGAAAAAACACGATTTGAAAAAAACGTTTTTTTTCCCAACCCTAGTCTTGCATGAGGGTATGTATTGTTACCTGTGTTATTGTATAGTAGTGAGACTATGGGGTCTGGAATAAGAAGTATAGATCTCAAGTTCCAATGTGTTCAGATGGACAATCTTAGGGCGTGCTAGGTGTGAGAAGAATTGATAAATGAGGAATGAACGTATTAGAGAGTTGTGTGAGTGAAGAAAGGGGTAAAACGAAGAGAATAAATGAACAGTATGTTGAGATGGTTTTTCCGTCATGTGGAAAGGATGAATGAATGAGTCGGTTGGTTAAGCGGATGTATAGTGGTGAGTGTGTTGGGAACCGACTGGCTGGGAGACCAAAGAAAAAGTGGATTGAGTCAGTAAAGGAATGTCTGCAGAAGAGAAATGTGAGTTTGTCAGAGGCGAGAAGAAAGGTACCTGATAGGAGAGCATGGCGGAGTGAATGGAGGGGGTATGGTTGTGGCCCACCTGCGGCCAGGCGAATGAACCGCTACACTTTGACCACGATTTAAACAGAGTGAGGATCGTCGCGGTCCCGTGAAGCTCTAGGGTGGACTTTCCTGATTGCGATGAGTTCTTAACTTTAATGGTAACAGAGAGGGGTGGTAGGTGGGCTTTCTTTTTGATTTTTGTCATATTCTACTGCTTTTCTTTTCCGATGCTTATCACGCAACTTAACCCTAGTCTTGGGAAAAAAAAGGAACGATGAAGAAAGAAAGAATGATATACATATATATATATATTATATATATAAATATATATAATATATATATTATATATATATAATATATAATATATATATATATATATATATATATATATATAATATTATATATATATATATTCCTCTTTTTCTTCATTCTAACCTTTTTTTCCCACCAAGATTGGAGTAAGTGCGTTTACAATGCATCGAAAAAGAACAAGCAGTTAGAAGGACTATTACAAAAGTTTGAAAAGAAAAAGCCCAGCCTTACGCCCCCTCTGTACCATTAATTAACTGAGACATCGTCGCAGACAGAAAGTCCATATGGAATTAAGAGTGACGGAAGTGAAGTGAACAAGGTAAGAAGGAATAAGTATGTAAGAACGCTCGCAATATATATATTATATTATATCATATATATATAACATATATTATATATATATATATAAAATATATATATATATATAATATTATATATATATACATATATATATATATATATTATATATATATATATATATATATATATATATATTATAGGCGTTATATATTCTTCTTCATCTACTTTTTTCTCCCGATTGCGGAGTAAGGTGCGTTACATGCATCGGAAAAGAAAAGCATAGGTCCATAAACGCTTTTATTACACAACTTCCAAATCCAATCAAATCACCAATCTCGCCTCCGTTCTTGATCAATTCACCAGTAATTTTATCTATACCTGCAAATTTACCATTCAACTTTCTCACTCTACCCATTACCTTCCTCCCTTGCTAATAACCTCAATCCCCAAAATACCTATTCCTTCTTGCACCATCAAACCCACAACATTCACTATAAGTCTCTTCATTACCCAATATTATGCAGATTTTCGAGTGTTCTTTCCACACTCCCTCACATCCGTTTCCTCAGTTACAAAAGCACAATCCCTATTCATTATTCTAAGCAGGTTCCCTTATTCTCATTCTTAACCTTCGTGCTTCCTTCCAGAACAGCTTCTATTCCCCTTGTAAGTCTCCTTTCATCCTCCTTCCAAACTGTTTCTTGTTCCTCTTTTTTCCTCCTACGTATGCAACTTTAGTCTATTTCTTTTTTCCTCCTATATTTTTTCAAGCATCTTTCCTTTTGAGAACTTCATCATTTGCTTTTCTTT
>JABUQX010111092.1:5000-20483 GCA_015478945.1 Trachelipus rathkii
ATTGATGCAAAATATAAACATACAACATAAAAATGCTGCAAGTAATAATTTTTTTTTTGGTATTTACTATGATTTCAAATTAAAATTTTGGCCAAATTATAATTTTTCAGATTTTTTAACATAAAAATATTCGAAATTTGATATATCAAACGAAATTGCGGAAAAGAGAAATAAATATAATTGTTTAAATATTAATGTATTTATCTATTTAAAAGTAAATATCTTCTCAAGAATAAAATATTTTCTGAAATCTCTTTTTAAATTTTCATTTTGTTTAATTTAATATATATATATATATATATATATATATATATCTTTCAACAACATAGCAACAATATATATATATACATATATACTATATATATAACTTAATATATACTTACTAATATATTATATATATATATATATATAATATATCTATATCTAACATATTTATATATATATATATATATATATATATATAACTATTATATATATATATATATAACCAACATATACTGTAATATATATATCTTAATATATATAGCATATGCTAACCAACCATAACCTTCTTTCTTCCTTCTTTTGTTGGTACCATAACCAACAATATATATATGTTATTACAAGCTTATTCTTCTAGAAAATCAATTATTTTCTAAAAATTTCTTTCTAAAATATTTATTGAATTGAATTAATTAAATGTATTCCTTTTTAATAATTAAAATTATTAATTAATTGAAATTATATTTAATTTTCATCCTAAGTTTAAGACTTTTTCCAGTGTTTTTGACTTGCATTCTAATTTTTAGCTAACCCGGCCCCAGGCCCCGGCCCCGGCCCCGGCCCCGGCCCCGGCCCTGGCTAAAATAGAGCAGCCCCGGTCGGTCCCTAGTTTCGCCGACTACCTAACAAACACAGCTCAAAGTCTATCAATAGATATTGCTTATGGAAAACTGAAACAATACATGAACAAAATACAGTTGCTAATATCATTAGCAAGAGTCCCCAATTGCTTCTAAGGAAAAGAAGTTTGAACTACAATAATAGGACAATTAGAAGAAGAAGAAGGATGTCAATAAAATAGTATTGTACAGTATCATCTTCGAATGAAGTATTCCTGCCAAATTGATAAAAAATATCTCGAAGATAAGATGAAGGTCTCCAGGGAAATGGTTGCTTAGGAATGCTTTAACTGAGTTTAAACATTCCCATTTTGTTACAAAAAGATAGAGAGAAAAACAGAACTCTTAAAGGAAGAATAGCTTCTGGTGACTAGTTAAGTAGGAGAATTATGAGCAATCACCTCAGAGGCAAAATGAGAGAGATTGGACATAATAAAGACGAGTTTGTTCAGAAGTATTTTTGTCTCAATGGAATTGAGTTTCTATAATATGAACTCAGAGAGAATCGAATATAGAAAGAGCTTTAATTTATTCTTACGTGCCATGCAGGAGCGTTCTGTTCAAAGTCATGTGTCATTGTCTTATAATCAAGAAGGACACTGACGAAAATTATGAGCTGAATTTATTCGATTGGGAAAGCGGAATGTCCTAGATGTCAACAATAATATAGTGGATGAAACTATATTCGATTTGTTTCTCTATTTGAGGACAAAGCTCCCATTTCTAATTTTTTATGTCTACCAGATATAATCCAGATTTGTAATGATTTAAATATGAAAGAAATAAATTCTTGGTTTAGAGTAATTTATCTTTAACAGACACATTCTAGCTTCACACCTTGTGTGATAAATGCAACACCTTTCTGTTGTTTTTTTGAAGGATTAATATTAGGATACAAATGTAATAATTATTAAAGCTTCCTTCTTGACTAAGTGATAAAAGTCATGATTAATTGTCTTGAAAAGGCTCGGAAGGTCATATAGTAAGCTAAAATTGGGAACTTGCAAAAAGCGAAATAAATTCTGTTTGATCACGTTAGAGGTTTTGGCCTTTTCCTTGCAAGATACTGCAAATTATTCTTTATTTTGTTAGCATTTTTCCCTTTCCTTGAGAGATGAAAATTTGCTCGAAATGTTTTATTTAATTAATAAGGCTGATATTTCAACCATGCTTTTAAGCAAGAAGAAAATTATTAAGATTTAAGAGGAAAATATTTTTACTTATATATATATATATATATATATATATATATATATATAATATATATATATATATATATATAGTATATATATATATATATATAATTATATTATATATATATGATATTATATAGTTATATATATATCGTATACTATATATATATATATATATATATATATATATATATATATATAATATATATATATATCATATATATATATATATAATATATATAAGGTATATATATATATATATATATATATATATATATATATATATACTAATATTATATATATATTATATATAGAAAGATGTCATGCATAGCATAAGAGTGACCAGTGGTTTTCTAGGAAGTATTTAAATACAGACAGCTCTAACTAGTGTTAAATGTTTCTTTCTTAAACCTATGAAAAATTAAATTAATTATATATTTGTTACCAGTTTAAATAATATAGCTAAAAGATCACCAATTCGGGACAATGGTAAAGTTATGAGATTATTAACATTATAATTACTGCTTAATTCTTAATATTTAAAAAATAATAATATTGATATATGAGCACCGAATTTACTCCACTCCTCAAATTTCTGGTTAATAATCTGACACTTGAGGTCGCTGTTCACTGCACTCGTTTAATCAGAACTATAACTTGGGACATAATCAAATTCCTCTTTGCGGAGTCTTTTAGACCTTAACATCATTCCTTAAGATTCAACATTATAAGGGAATGCCTTCTTATTGGATGCCATACTCTCTCTACTCGTAATGTTCATCAGGCATTCCCTCCTTATTTTGTTGCCTTATTAAAAAATAATGTCTTTGTAGCTCTTTGATTTGTTCCCAGACCTAACGGGCCTGGAATTTCAATCAAACAAAATGTGCTTTCTTTAAAACAATTTTGGGCTGCAAACATTAATAATTATAATGACACACAAACAATTCAATGTTAATTAGTCAGTTAAAAGAATTCAAGCATGTTGAATGATACTCTTATAGTCTTGGGACTGTATCAAAGGCTTTGTTTATGTCGATTGCTACAAATTGTAGTTATGCATGTAACATCCGCATCCGCGGAACATCCGCACATTACTAAAGATCCGCATCCGCGCTTTGTCCTGCGGATGTTGCGCGGATCTTTGTTGTCGAGATTTGATAAAGAATTTTATAATGAAAAATACTTAAGAATTAATTCTGACAATGAAAATCGAGCTGAAGGCAATTCAAAACGGTTGATTATTCCATATCTTACTGTTATCAAAGACGTTCCAACTCGCTGGAATGGTGCACTTCATAAGATGGAAAAAATGGTATTCCTCAAAAAACCTCTTGCTTTGTACTCCAGATCGTATTCCAAAGTTAACATTCTTACTAATGTGGAAAATTACATCATATCACACTACATATGCTTGAAAATATTTAAAAAAAAATTGACATAAAAAAAAACAGCGCCTCTACACGCATGTCTCCGAGTAATACTATTCAATTCAACATAGGAGCGCATTTTGAAACTCTTAAATGGAAAATGATGACGGTTTAAAAAGAATGAAAGATGTAATTAAACTAGGGCTAGAAAAAGCTTTGGTTCTGTGGAAATTTATGACCTTCATACTATTGCATCTTACTTAGATCCTCGATATAAAGGCAAGTTTTTTTTGTAACACAATATTAAGAAAAGTTAAATCGTCACTTTGTGTGCAGTTGAAAAACTCAATCGGAACAGTTTATTAATTCGCAACCCAATTTAAAAGAAAAAAAACGAAATCTACTGAATCAACACCCTCCTAGAAATAATCAATAACAGATTCACTGGAAAAATTCTCCAGTCCAGCAGTGATGAAGAAACACACCCATTACCAAAAGATGTAGAGGAAATGGATTGAACAACTATCACGCAAGAAAAACGAACTAATAGCAAATGATGATGCCTTTCAGTTTGTAGAAAGTAAGCAAATGTTTTCAAGCTTGAGTAAACTTGCACGGAAATACTTGGCCTGTCCACGCAACATATTCGCAAGTGAGAGAGTTTATTTAGCCATGCTGGGCCTAAAACAGTGATGAAAAGAGAAACAAACTCTCATCGGAAAAGGCAGAAAAATTGATGTTTCTCCAAGCATAACCTTCCTATATTTGAATTCCAATACTAGTGGAAAAAGTATATAATCCATTGTAAATATCTCTTTCACTAAGGGCGGAGGTTGGAGAAAGAGGTTGGTGGGCTGGCATTTAGTTGGGTCCCCGTCCGCACCCTGGTAACACAATCTATATTAATAGATTGTGGCTAACACTCGATATATATATTATATACTATAATATTATATAATATATATATATATATATATATATATAATATATCTTATATATTATTATATATATATATATATATATATAATATATATACAATATATATATATATATATATATATATATATATATATATATCATATATATAATACTATATATATATATAAAATATATCAATATTCCGCTACGCGGATGAGAAAAAAGTGACATCTGCTGCATCACTAGTCGATGCTATAAATGGTGTTTTGTGTGGGTGCTGAGATTTAATGCCTATTTTATTATTGGTTGAATGGTGTTTGTGAGAGCAGTTGTGGTTGAGAGTGGTTTTTGCTGGAACCGTGCTGGAATGTTTGTTTGGGGATGTGTGGTTTTATTATGTTTAGTATGAGCCTTTTCCTAGCAGTTAACATAGAGTGGATAGCTGTGAGATTGGACGATAAGGAAGAGTGCTTGAGGGTCTTTTCCTGTTTTAGTTTTCCAGAGTAGGGATAAATTTTTTTAATAGGAACAGTTGTTATGTTGTTGCTAAAATGGATTCGTGCGATGTTACCTAAATGTTTAAGGTGTATATTTTAGATGTCGTCAGGTCCGGTTGCTGGTGAGTTTTTAAGAGTTTTTATCAGGGCTGCGGAATCAGAGTCGGAGTCGTGGAGTCGTATAATTTTCCAGTAGTCGAGTCGGAGTCCGAAAATTCAGTGCAGTGGATCGTCGGCCGTCGGGTCGGAGTCCGGAGTCGGAGTCGAGTGAAAATTTCCTGTGTAAGTGGAGTCGGATTCGGAGTCGGAGAATATTATTATTATTAATAGAATTTATTATTATTTATTATTATTATTATTAATAATTATTATTAATTATTATTATATTATTAGATAATTATTATTATTATTTTATTATTATTATTATTATTATTATTATTATTATTATTATTATTATTATTATTATTATTATTATTATTATTATTATTATTATTATTAATTATTAATTAATTAAAAAATGTGTTATAATTTTTAAGGAAAGGGAAGTTTCCATTTGTGGGGTTGTCTTGCAAATTTTTGTATGTATATATATATAATACATATATATATATATATAATATATATTATATATATTATATTATATATATATATATATATATATATATTATATATATATATATATATATATATATATATATATATATATACTATATATATATATATAATATATATATACTATACTATATATATATATATATACTATAGTAGTATAGGGGGCAACAACTGACTGAAAGCTGCCAGATTTTTCGCTAAATCTGGCACCCTAAATCCCTTAATTTTGCTCATTTTTGGTACTTTTTTACTAATTTTTTTACATTTTTAGGAATTTTTGCTACTTTTTTAACGTTTTGAACGGAAAAGTAACGGAAGCAATTGTCGTTAATCTGGCGCCTAATCGTTAAATTTGTCCTTTTTATGCATTTTTAGTTACTGTTTTTTTTAGCATTCTGTGCCAAATTTACAGGTCAAGATCCAACTCCGGAGGATTTTGGGGGATTTTTCCCATTGGCAGCCCTGCAACGTCGAAGGCAAGACCCTTTGAAAAACACTTAGGAGATTTTGGAAATTCCATCATGTTCGTGCATGCTGACTTGGAAATTTCCATCATTTCATTTGGTTTTTGACTGTTGATACGTCAAAATCTAGGTTTAAGGTCGTGAGCCCAAATTTAAGGTCTGAAGACCGTTTTTCGGAGGTTTAGCATCCCAAAAAGGGGGCGGAGGCCCCCCCAAAGGGGCTGTTTGGTTCCTAGAAGGTTTTAAATGATGTAGATCAATTTTGAATGATTCCATTCGATTCTAATGAAGTGATCGATTCCCCTATACTCGTGTTTAAATGTCTTTCTAACGTGCTCTGGTTTTTGGCATTTACAGATGAAAACATAATCGAAAGAAAAAAATCATATCAAAAATAACATTCGATTAATCGTTGTATTAATATTACTATGAGAAAGTAAAATTAGCACGAAAGGAATAAAGCTATCACGCCTTCAAACTGGTATACTAATCTATGTATGTGATAAACTGATCCCACGCGAGGTTTGGTGACCGTCGGTCACCCCTAAGGGGGTGCTTCCCCTTAGCGCCAAGGTCAAAGTCGTCCTGAAAACCCTGTTAGGGCTTAACGAATCGGAATGAAATTTGGATTGAGCTATATAATGACGTAATCTCGTCGGAGACGAGATTACGTCCCTCTGCGTCCCCCTGTAAAGGGGGGACGCTGCCCCCTCTAACCTTGGAAATTGATGTAGAAGAATGAAATTTGGAGACAGGATAGAGGAGTAGGAGTCGGAGACGGAGATGGATTGGATTCGGCTTCGGAGTCCAGGCCGACCCCCCGGAAGGGGGTCCCTAGTTGAAAAAAGAAGAAGAAATGCATGGATGCAAAACAGAGGAAGAAGAAGGAAAAAGAAGAAAGGAAGAAGGAGGAGGAAAGAGGAAAGGAGAAGTATAAGAATGAGGAAGAGTAGGAGAAGGATTCAGAGTGATAGTGGCACCGGTGTAGGACCCGGTGTGGTGGCCGAGTTAGTAAACTTGTTAAGTAATACAAAGATCATTACTGTTTACAAGCTGCTTCTGTTCTTTCAGTGCATATCGTCAATTGCATTGCATCTTGCAAAGATAAACCTTTATTTTCTAAATGTTGAAGACTAACATTACTGTGTTCAATCTCATTGTTAATATTGTGTTAAATGTGAACTAATAGATATTTTTTTTTTTTTTAATTGAAACATACATATATTTTTTACTTATATTTTATAAGTATGATTTACAAAATAATCTGTGTTTACTTTTCATATTTTATTTTTATTTTTTATTTTTATTTAAATTTATTTTTCTAACTTTATTTTTATTTTTTATTTTTTATTTTTTATTTTTTCATAAATTTTTTTTATTTTATTTAAGTATATTTTATTTTTTTTATGTTTTTTTGAAAGTTTATTTTGCATTTAACACTATGTTAATTTAAATATTTTATTTAAGTAATTAATTTTTTAATTTCTTATTTTCATTTCTATCTTTAATTTTAAACAAATTATTTTAGATTTATATGCTTACTTCTTTTATATTATAAGTATCTATTTTGCATTTTATAACTTGTGTTTAAATTTTTTTTTTTTTAATTTTTTTTTTTTTTTTTCCTAACTTTATTTTTTTTTATAAGTTTTTATTTTAGATTTATAATTTTTTTTACCATTTTTTTATTTTTTTATTTTAAAAAAAAATTTTATTTAAAAATTTTTTTTTTATTTTTTTTTTATTTTTTTTTTCATTTTTATTTTTTAAATCTTTTGTTTTACTAAAAACTTTTTTTATCTTTTCATGTTTATAAGCAACAAATTTACGTTTTTACATACGCTTAATCAGTAATTCAAACCACCTCCCCACCTTCCACCATTCTGTGGCCTATATTTGATCTATTGATCTTTGATTCAAGTCACATTTCGAGTATTACCATTTTGGAATAAACATAACATAAATGCAAGTTTTTTACAAAAATCAACGAATATATGCTAACGAAACAAAGTTTTCACATTAATAAAGCTAACATAGCTGCAGCTGCACTAATAAGAAATAATGTTACAAGAACAAACGCTAACAAACTTCACATGATAAACTGTTAACATTAACAAAGTTCCATCCAACACTTAACACCAGTAAAGCAAACTATCTCAGTAAAGAACACTGAACATTCATGCAAATACTAACATATTCTATTACTGTTGTCAAGCATACATCCTACCAGTATTCAGTTATGCGTACACTGACATCACGTAAATAATTTAACTAAAATTTATCACAAAAATGGTTAATTATCATACACAACATTACGCAATATTAAAACCTGAAATATTTTTTTTTTAAGGTTTTTCTCTTTTTAGGCTCCGCCCCTTTCAGAAAATATCAACTCGAAACATGAAAATGATTTTATGTAAAGGTTAATAAAAAAATAACTTTATTAATTTAATTTTATTATTTCAGAATATTTGTACATGGAAATGCGACGTCAACGTTGATACATTAGATATAGATCGTAATTATTATAACTTGTTCATCTTCAGGATTATAGGTTGGGTCGATATATTAAATTAGAAATTAATTACACTATACCCATGGAGTTGACCCATGTGTGTGTATGAGAGTTCTTTAGTATTCAGGAGTTAAGAATTAAAGAGCTGCTGCGATATAGGTGTTGGAATAACCATATAATTTGGTAGTACGCAGTAAACAATACTAACATAATGTTGGTGTTGTGTTTCTTGTGTTAGGTGTGGGTAGTTGTATATTGACACTCTATGATCGATCGATAGCTGAGGGGCTCGCGAGTCAGACCTGCCTATCCTGGTTATAAGGGTACTTACTTTCGACCGATTTCAATATATTAAGTTCCATATATCACATAGTTTACCAATTATATCTAAATGTATAACACGTTTGACGTCTTTCCATGATACTACGATATTCCTGATAATAAAAAGTGTAATAATAAGTTGTTTTTATCTTAACCTGCTACATAAAACTTCCTTTTCATGTTCGGTATGTCATATTTCTGAAGGGGGCGGAGCTAAAAGAGAGCAGAACCCTAGGGATAAAAAGCTATTTAAGGTTTTACGCTATTCGCACAGTGAATTGCTTTTGTATGTGTGAACCTGTTGTGATAATCTTTTAGTTTAATATTACTGTGTCAGTGTACGATTAACGTTAATATGGTAGATACTATGCGTTTGACAAAGGTAAAGAATAGGGTTTGTACTATGTGCATGCAGAGTGTTGAGTGGGGCTGAGGTTGGGGGCGGAGTTTCTTTAACTGGTGTTAAGTGGAACTTTGATTAATGGTTACAGGTTTATTTCATGTGTAAGCAATTGTTATTTGTCTTTGTCTTATTTTCGTTAATGTTCAGCTGAAGCTATGTTAGCTTATTACATGTAAAAACTTTGGTTACGTTAGCATATATGTTCGTTGATTTTGTATAAAGATATTGAATTTTATGTTATGGTTTATCATAGAAGGATAACTCGAAATGTGAGCCTGTGAATCATGTTAATAGATCAATCTTAGGGCCACGAATGGTGGCAGTGGGAGTGTTTGATTTACTGAGTTTAGGGTATGTTAGAGAACGTAGATTTGTTTCGGGTTATAGTGCCAACAATGATAAACGTAATAATAAGTTTTAGTAAAAAAAGTTTAAAAAACTGAAAAATAAATTCTGGTCGGTAGGATATAGTATGGTTAGGAGTATACAGTATGGGATGTGGATATGACTCATTACGATAGTCTGAGATACTGGTGAGATGCTCTATCACAGTCTGTGCTGGCTAAAAATTAATAAAAAAAAAGTATAGCATCTGCGGAAGATGAAAAATTGTAAAGATATAAACTCGGAAGAACAAACAGTAAAGTATGAAGCGAAAGGAAAAGCAAAGCAATAAACAAATCCAATCTAAAAGTAAACCAAACAAAATATAACACCAAAAGTATCAAAATGCAAAACTAGGAATCACTTATGATATGACTCTTAAATAAACGAGTACTGTTTCGAATATGCTAAATGAAAACTTATATAAGTAAAGTTAGAAAATTAAAAATAAAAAGTTAAACATAAATAAAAAAATTAAAACATAGTATATAGCTAAAATATTCAAAAAAATAAATAAGAGAAAGTAAATTTAAATAAAATAAAAAAAAATTTTATGAAAAATAACAAATAAAAAATAAAAATAAAAATAAAGTGAAAAATATTTAAATAAAAATAAAAAATAAAAATTAAAATAATAAGTTAAACACAAAGTATATGTAAATGAAGCTTATAAGAACAATAGTAACAAATATCATGTTTCAATTAGAAAAAAAAAAAAATTTATTAGTTAACGTTTATAAAGAACAATGAGATTGAAATAGAAATGTTAGTCTTCACCATTTAGAAAAACGGGTTATCTTAGCAAGATGCAATGCAATTGGAGAATGCACATAAAAAAGAATAGTATGTAAACAGTATGATCTGTTTATTAAACGAATGTTTACTACCTCGCACCAACCGGGTCTACGACGGTGCCATCTATCCTCTGATCTGACTTCTCTCCTACTCTCCTCATTTCTTCTTTTCCTCCTCCTTTTCCTCCTTCTTCCTTTCTTCTTTTTGCTTTCTTTTCCCTGGTTTTGGCATTCCATGCTTTCTTCTTCTTTTTTTAATAGGGACCTTTCCGGAGGGTCCTGGACTCGGGCCGAATAATCCATTCCGTCTCCGACTTCTACTCTCTTATCCTGTCTCCAAAATTTCAGTCTTCTACGATAATTTTTAATTTTTTAGTTGGGGGCGGTCTCCCCTTACAGGGGGACCAGGGAAGTAACTCGTCTCCGAGAGATTACGTATCATATAGCTCACATCCAATTTTCATTCCGATTTTAAGCCTACAGGGTTTTTAGGGCGAATTCTGAACCTTGGGCTAGGGGCAGCCCCCTTAGGGGCTGCACTACAGGTCACAAAACCTCGCGTGTGCGATCAGTTTATCACACACAATAATATACCAAGTTTGAAGGCGATAGCTTTATTCCTTCGTAGCGAAAAAGGTTGCCTCGGAAGTGGGTTTATTACTACAAGTTAATCGAATGTTAATTTTCTGTAATTATTTTCCTTTTTTCGATTATATGTTTTTTCAATTGTAAATGCAACCAGAGCACGTGAGAAAGACGATTTAATCGGATATAGGGGTAATCGATCAGATAAATCGATTTGAATAATCAAAATGATCTACCCAATCATTTAAAACTTCTAGGAATTAAACGCCCCCCTTTGTGGGGGGCTCCGCCTTTTTTGGGAGCTAAACCTCCCGAAAACGGTCTTCAGAACCATTAAATTTTGTCTCACCGACCTAAAACCTAGATTTGACGTATCAAACGTCAAAAACTAATGAAATGATGGAAATTTTCCAAAAGTCAGCTGCGACATGACTGGGAATTTCGCATAAATCTCCGTAAGTGGTTTCAAGTCTTGCTTCGAGTCAGGGCTGCTATGGAAAAATCCAAAATCCTCCGGCAGTTTGGGGCTCTTGAACCTGAATTTATGGACAGAATGGCAAATATAAAAGTAACTAAAAATGCTAAAATGGACAAAATTTTAACGATTAGGGCGCCAGATTTACCGACAATCGGCTTCCGTTCTTACTTTTCCGTTTCAAAAGGTTCAAAAAAGGTAAGCAAATTCCCTATAAAAAATGGTAAAAATTAGTAAAAAAGTATAAAACTGAGCAAAATACGGATTAGGTGCCAGATTAGCGACAATCTGGCTTCCGTTATGTTTTCCCGTCAGTTTGTGCCCCTATCTACTAATGTTATATATATATATATATATATACTATATATATATATATATATAATAATGTATATTATATATATTATATATATATATTATATATATTATATATATATATATTATAATATTATATTATATAATAATATTAATATTATTATATAATATATATAATTATATTATACATACAAAATTGCAAGAAACAACTGAAAACTTACCTTTCTAAATTAAAAAACATTTTAATTAATTAATTAAGTTAATAATAATAATAATAATAATTAAAATAATAATAAATAATAATAATAATAAAAATAATAATAATAAAATAAATATAATAATAAAAATTATATTAATATATATAAATAATAATTATATATATATAATAATAATAATATAATTCTTTTATTTTCGACTCCGACTTCGCCTCCGACTCCGACTCCCTTACACAGGAATTTTCGAACTCGCCCCGACTCCGACTCCGACTCGGACTCCGACTCATGCACTAAATTTCTGATCCGGACTCCGACTACTGGAAAATATACGACTCACGACTCCGACTCTGATTCCGCAGCCGTGATAAACTCCTAAACTCCCAGCAACCGGATCCTGAGACATCTAATAATATACTACCTTAAACATTAGGTAAATCGCACGAACCATTTAGCACACACATATAGCAACTGCTTCCATTAAAAAATTATTCCTATCTGGAAAATAAACAGGAATAAGACCCCTCAAGCACTCTTCTCTATCGCCAATCTCACGCTATCCACTCTATGTAATTAGAAAGCCATTACTAAAATAAATATAAACACACATCCCACAAACATTAGGACGGTTTCCCAAGCAAAACCACTCACCACAACTGCTCTCAAAACATTTCAACCATTAATAAATAGCTTAACATCTCAGGCACCACACAAAAACCATTTATAGCAATCGACTATGATGGCCAAGCAGATGTCACTTTTTCTCATCGCGTATGCGATGTTTTGATATATTTATATATATTATTATAGTATATATATATATATATATATAATATTATTAATTATATATATATATATATATATATATATTATATTATATATATATATTAATTATATATATATATATTATAATATATATATATATATATTTATCTTATATATTGTATATATAATGTATATCGAGTGTTATCCCATCTGAGTTGAATAATGTGTTTACAGGGGGGGCGGGCCACTTAATGCAGCCACACCTTTCCCAAACCTCGCCTTCGTGAAATTTTTCAATGGATTATATACTTTTTGCACACTAATGAAAACAAAACTATAGTAAAGGTTTTTTTTGGCTTTTGAAGACATCAATGTTTTCTGGCTTTTCCCCGGATGAAGTTTGTTCTCTTTTCTAATCATGTTTAATGCCCACATTGCTAAATACTCCTCTCACTTGGATGACTAGTTGGGTGGACGTAGCCAAGGTTATTTCCGTGCAAGTTTACTCAAGCTTGGAAAAACAATTTTGCTTAAACTTTCCTACAACGATAGGATCATTCATATATGTAAATCTGTCGGTTTTTTGGTGATAGTTTTCAATCCATTTCCTCTAATCTTTGGTATGGGTGTGTTCTTATCCTGCTGGACTGTATACAGTTTTTCCAGTGAATCTGGGTTATTGGATTTATTTGAAAGAAGGTGGTGGATATAAGTATGATTTCCGTTTTTTTTTCTTTTAAATGGGTTGCGAATTAAAAAACTGTTCGGATTGAAGTTTTCAACTGCACCACAAAGTGACGATTAACTTGTTCTATATTGTGTTACAAAAAAACTTGCCTTTATAATGTAGATTCTAAAGTAAGATCATATCAGTATGAAGGTATTAATTTGTCCACATGAACAAAGCGTTTTTTAGCGCTAGTTGTTAATTACAATCTTTTCATTCTTTTTAAAGCCGTCATCATTTTCATTTGAAGATGTTCTC
This sequence comes from Trachelipus rathkii, assembly GCA_015478945.1. Classification (NCBI taxonomy): domain Eukaryota; kingdom Metazoa; phylum Arthropoda; class Malacostraca; order Isopoda; family Trachelipodidae; genus Trachelipus; species Trachelipus rathkii. The sequence goes on from JABUQX010111092.1 coordinate 18,687, forward strand.
AAAATGCCTCCTTAGTGTTGAGAGATTAATAGTATTACATCGGAGACATGCTGTAAGGCGCTGTTTTTTTTTTGTCAATTTTTTTCAAAATGGTTTCAAAGCTTAATGCAGTGTGATATGATGTAATTTTCCACATTAGTAAATGTTAACCTTTGGAATACGGATCTGGACGTACAACAAGAGTTTTTTGAGGAATCATTTTTCCATCTTATAAGTGCACCATTCAGCGAGTTGGAACGTCTTGACTAACATAGATAGGAATTATCAAGCGTTTTGAATTGCCTTGAGCTCTTTTCATTCTCAGAATTAATATTTTAAGTATTTTATTATAATTCTTTATCAATTCGACGTACAAAGATCCGCGCCAACATCCGCAGACAAAGGCGCGATGCGGATCTTTAGTAATGTGCGGATGTTCCGCGGATGCGGATGTTACATGCATCACTACAATCGACATAATAAAGCTTTGATACGTCCCAAGACTATAACGAGTATCAATTCAACATGCTCTGAATTCTTTTAACTGACTCATTCATTGATTGTTTGTGTGTCAATTTAATAAGTTTGATCTGTTTGTTTTGTCCCGGTCGGAAGTTCGCTGTTGTTTTGCAGCCCCAAAATTGTTTCTAAAGAAACACTTTTTGTTGATTGAAACTCCAGGCCGTTGGAGTAGAGGGGGTCTGGGAAAAATCAAAGAGCTACAAGACCATTATTTTTAATCAGGCAACAATAAGGAGGGTGGCTGATGAACATTTAAACATAGAGAGAGTTTGGATCCAATTTTAAAGAAGGCCATTCCTAGTAAATGTTGTAAGTTTTAAGGAATTTTTTAGGTTCAAAGACTCCGCAAGAGGAATTTGATTAGGGCATCCATATTATCTGCTCGATGCAGGTGAACGACTCAAGGTCAGATTATTAACAGAATTTGAGGAGTTGGAGTAATTCGGTGTCATATATCATATTATATTTTAAATATTAGATAAGCAGTATTATGAATGTTAATATCTCTATAGACTTTACCATGTCCCGAATTGTGTCTTTTAGCTATTATTTGTTAAGCTGTCATATATAATCTAATTTAATTTTTCATAGGTTAAGAAGAAATTTAACACTAGATTAGAACTGTCTGTATTTAAATACTTCCTAGAGAACCCACCTGGTGCTGATGCATGAATTCTTTCATATATTTATATATATATATATTTTGTTTTTTATATATATATATATATAATTATATATATATATATATTATATAATATTTATATATATATATAATAGTATTATTATATATATACTTATTAATATTATATATATATTAATATAGGGTTATATTCATATTATTATAGTATATACATATTATATATTATAATATAATATATATATATATATAAATATATAATATATTATATATATATATAATATTATATATATAATATTATATATAAATATAAGATAATGTTTTCCTTTAAATTTAATGATTTTCTTCTGTTGGCTTAACAAGCATGGTTGGAAACATCAGCCTTATTAATTACATAAAACCTTTCGAGGCAATTTTCAACCTCAAGAATCAGGGAAAAATATGCGGACCAATTAGAAGAATAATTGCCGTAGTATCTCAAGGAAAAAGGCCGCAACCTCTAACGCTGAGTCAAAACAAATTATTTCAGCTTTTTGCAAGTTCCCAATTTAGCTTACATGATGACCTTCCGAGCCTTCAAGACAAGTTAATCATGACTTTTATCCTTAGTCAGAAGGAGCTTTTATAATTATTACATTTTGTATCTGATATTAATCCTT
>JABUQX010111093.1:0-17500 GCA_015478945.1 Trachelipus rathkii
GGGGCTCACCTTATGATTCTATTGATCCTTGAATCCCAACGAGCTCTGATTCAGGTCATATTTGTAATTTAAACAACTTTTTATTTATTTTTGTTTTATATGCTTTATACAGTATGTTTTGATCTGAATTAAATATATCTCTCACTATTTTTATAAAGTAAAAATGTCCTAATTATGCAATACTGATCAATGAATTCTATGCTAACTTGTACAAGTTTTCACATCATATTAAGCAACATATTCATTATCTGCTATTGATCTATAATGTCAATGAAAAACTACCATCTCATGTATGATATTGAATAACATTACAGTTATACACTATAAACCAGTATAGTAACTTAACATTGCTTCATAACTTATCTCTTTTTCAGCATTTTTGAAGTTTTGTTGCCAAACTTCAGTTATATGTTGTATTTTTTCCATTCCTAAGTTGAAAATCTTCCTTGTCATATTTAACGCTAATTTAAATATGTACCGTATATATGATAACTCAACAAAGTTTTCACATAATAAAGCTAAAATATTTCCTGAACTAAGAATATAATGCCATGACAAAACCTAACATACATTTACGTTCGAATAAATGATAACAATAAAAGTTCATACTTGCACAGTAAAGTCTACAATAGAATACAGAAGACAGGTACGAAGCTGATGTGGTTCTGTTTCGTAGAGTTATAGATAACAGTCGAAGAATTTGTTCAAACTCTGCACTTTTCGAACTTCGCCATACTATGATTTTGGTTGGTTGTTTGTCGAAACTTAAGCTATACACATTGATTCTTGTTTTGTTAGCAAAGTAAAATAAAAATTTTTAAACATTTTAATGTTTTTTTGCTAAATGTCTTTATGTTTTGTAGCATTAGCATAGCAAGTTTTTAAGAAACCCTAACAAAAATTTATCATGACATAATCTTAATCATATCATACTAAGGTTGATACAAGATGCTTTCATTTTTTATAACATTTAATCATGAGTGAAGGCATTAAAAACTCTTAATTTAAAACTTGAAATTATAAATATTTAATTCGTCATAGAGGACATAGGATTCTGTATAATTGAGCAAGTTCTATATATTCTCCAGAGATTCAACTTCATCTGAAATGATGTAAGTATGAATACAGCCTGCAGCACTAAATGATTTTTCTGCATATTTTGGTTCAACAGTCATTCTCTCGTTGAAAAAATAAATAAACGTAGCATGCTTGATAACTATTGCGTATGTACAGTATATCGCATTATACGGTAAACAACGTTTCATTCTAAATATCGTAGAGTACAAATGAGCTATATGATCTAGTCGTCAATATGTCGACTCGATTTAGATGAGCGTTACTTCGTTTTTCATTTAATCAAAGCTGTTATTTTTAGATGCATGAAAAGTGAAACCTATACACGTACGAACGAATGTGACAACATCGGAAGGTTTTCCAATAGTTGCGTATCAATACTTTAACATTATTCAGATGCTGTGAAACAAATTATTCTATTATAGCTCTCCACTGATCACCTCTGATAGATTTTTTAACAGGAGGCATGCTCAGATGAACTCCTTAGCCTTTAACCGCAAGCTTCGTGTATGATAATCTTGCTAATTTCACGAAACGAATAAGGTTATTTACTTGCCTCGATAAAATGCGGTAATATAATCCTTTCATAGTTTTACGAAAAATATAAGGACACATCGTTGGTATTCACGAAGTCTCCTAAAGATATCACTACTGCTCAGGGCAGATGAAGGTCATCATACCCGCACAGCAAAAAATGTCATTGAAATTTGTATATATAAACAGACCCAAAAGTTAACGAGATTCTTTCTTTCGACATCAGAAGAAGTAAACAAGTATATGAAGGACGAACGAACCATATCGGTTCAATTCCATATAGAGGCTTTATACCCTGAATGTTTTCTATTCGTGTTTGTTGTATGTTCATGTTCATGGCTTTTACATTAGGATTCTTTTGCTGTAACGGTATTTTGCTTTTCAATAGGTCTGAGCAACTCGTTTACCATTTGTATAATGTATTTCCTGTTTCATTAAAGTTATTAGTTAAAATCGAGTTTCATCACTCGATCTTAGACAATTCGTTTCACGATTGTAATTTGTATTTCCTGCTTATTAGAGGTTATCAGCTACAAGTTGAGAACTTGTTCAAACTCGCTCCACTTTTCGAAAATTTTCGGCAATGAATCTGATTCTTGTTTAAAACGTTTTTTATCGAACTAACGATAAAATAACAAAGTTTTTTATCCATCCACAAAAAAAATAAGTTCTTCGAATAAAATATCGTAGCAAAGCGTATACTTTACTGATTTTAAATCAGTAATCAGTAATCAGTAATAAACCATCTGTCAGGCTGTCATCTTACTCGTACATAACTTTTGTTCTAATTGATCTAATTGTTCGGGTCAGCATTGGTTCGCAATATATACACGCAGATGAGTAACTAACATAGGGCATGCATAAGTGTAACCTAGTTATAAACTTTTTCAAGCATAGTCTCTACTTCATGTTATTGTTACATTTGCATAGTAATATTTAACAAAAATTTATTCACCTCCTTGTCAATTTGATCTATTAGGATATCAGCTAACATAACAAAGGTTTTTACATTAATAGTATATTTAACAAAAAATTTATCATAACTTACTAACTATCTAATTGACACAACAATATTGCCAACTAACCAGTTTTTATGGCCAGACATAACATAAAAATCGTTTTTTTGAATAATTATAGTAAGTGTAATCGTTTTAACGATCCTAAAGCATAATGCAGTAAATCAGTAAAAATCAAACACCATTCCTCCCTTACCTCAAATCTTGTGATCTTTGATTCAGGTTTACATTTTCGAGTATCATTTCGATAAAATAACACAAAATAAGTTTTTTTGTATAACCAACGAATATATGCTACGTAACATTGTTTTCAAATTTATTTGCAACAGCATTATCAGAACTAAGAATAATAATGTAAAATGACAAAACCAACTTACGCGGGATAAACTACTAAATTAAAAAAGTTCATACTTAACAACGGTAAAGTACATAACACGTACAAAGCGTAACCCCTTCACACTTTTTCAAGCATATCTCTAACATATAATGTTAATTTTTACATTAACATGTTAAATTTAGCATAACCATGTCTAATTATCATACTGACCACAGGTTAAACGTAAAGTTTTTTCCTTTATACATATAAAATTTACAAAAAATTAATCATAAGCATACTAAATATCATATCCAACGATTCCATGCAAACATAAAAAATTTTATCTAAACATATAAAAATAACAAAGTTTCATCCAAACTTAACATATAAGTTCTTTGAATAAATATCATAATAAAGTGTAATAGTTTACTGCTTTATAGCTGTAATAATATCAGTATTCAAACTATCTATTCCTACTCCCAATCCTTCTGATCTATTGATCTATGATTCAATCATATTTGAGTAATTTTGATATAACTAACATACATGATCATCCGAATATACATTAAACTTACAAAGTTTTTAGCATCAATAAGCTACTATCATTAACCTGAACTAAGAACAACTTGACTTAATATTTTGTTTTCCGAGCGGGCAGCATCTGTTTTTTTTATGGAAAGTTTGGTTTCTGCCATTATTTTAATTTATTTAAATTTAATTGCAAATTTATTTTGTAATGAATTATTGTCAATATATACTTTGTGTAAGAAATACAGAAAACCAATAATAGCTCACAGAGAAATAGGCAGCATGCAATTTGCGACCGGGTCCTATTTTAGTGTAAGCAGCAGATGATATTTTTATAATTTTATATAATTTCGTAGCTAGGCTAGTTTCAGCTACACTATGCATCACAGTAACTGGAATGAATAATGTGAAGCAACATATCTCATACTCTAGTATTTCTAAACGCGTTAGATTTATTCTCATTATTTTTTTTTTAATATTTATATATTTACATACATAAATTATTATAATAATACTTTTATTTTGTTCTAGTTTCCTTTACTTTGTGTTCATTGGTTATTGTTCTGACGTAATGAATTGATGAGTTTTTCATTGAAAAACTGTCTCGATAAATTATTCCGAATAAAGGAAAGGGTGGTTTATAAATAGAAATTTTTTTTAAAGTTCTTATGCAGTGGAGAAATACTTATCTGAAGGCTACCTTTAAGGAAAGTCAAGACGTTTTTCAAATTGATTCTAATACGCGGGCCTAGGCCACGTATCTTTTTTCTGATGGAAAGTGTACTTTCTACATGGGAATATTATATACTATATTTATTATATATACTATTATATATATTATATAATATATATATATTATATATATATATATATATAGTTATTATATACATATTATATATATATATTATATATATATATAATATATTTATATATATTATTATATATATCTATATTATATATATATTATATAACATATATATAAATATTTTATATAATATATGTATCTATATATATATATATATACTATATATTATATTATATATATATATAATATATATATTTATATATATATTTATATATATCCATATTATATAATAATATATATATATATTATATATTATATAGTATAATATTATATATTATATATATATATATTTATATATATATATATTATATTAATATATTATTACCATATATATTACTATTTATATATATAATTACTATATATATATAGTCTTATATTATATATATATTTTTATTATTATATATTTATAATATATATTATATATTTGTATATTTTATATATAATATAGTATATATATATATATATACTATATATATATATATATATATTAATATATATATTAACCCGGGATGATATAATGTAAAAATTTTTAAGATATAAACAAAATAATTATATGGACCTGATTGAGTTAAATTATTTAGATATAATAAAAAAATTTTAAAGGAGTTGACAAAGTTATTAATATTTAAGATATAAAAAATCATTATCGATAAGTCTATCGATATTAATTAATGAGTTATACATATAATATGATTACAATTTTATGGTTTATTTGGCTTTGCTTATTTCATTTATGTCTTAGTAGCATTAGTTTTCTCTCTCATCTAAATCCCTTTCCCCATTAAATAATGTCTTTGATGGTGTTTGTTTTAAAGATGCTATTATGTTTCACATATGTTTTCAAATATTTTGATGTTCCAATGGGGAGAGGAAAGGGAGAAATTTTATGTTGGTGGGGCGGTCTTGAGGTGGTGCCCTCTACCTGCAGGAAATGTATTGTCTAGGGGGTAAAAGATTTTCTCTTTGTCCTCTTATAATAGTCGCAGGGTTGTTGCCTGTTTCTCAACTGCATTGGATGTGGGATGTCAGGTTTCGGAATGCGAAGGAAAGGTTGTAGTATCGGATCATTCACTCCTGGTGTCTGGAGGATTGGGGGGAGATATTTATGCTAAGGATGGTTGTGGTTGGACTGCTCTAGAGAACTGGAAGATAAGTTTGAGGGTCATCTAAGGAAATCTAGGAAGGAGTGGGGTGGTGGGTGGTGGATGTAAGTTTTTGTACAGGGGTAATTTTTGGAGGGGATGGTAAGATTTTGAAATCTCTTGTTGTGATTTTATATGTGCATGGGAAGATGCTTCAATGGGAAGTTTGCTCTTCGATGGTATTTGTGTGTTTGTAGCAAAGGGTCTGTATGTGTTGGAGAATTGTTTGGTGATGGCAGTTTCTTCATGTGGGGAATACTGTCTTTGGGTAAATTTTGTCGTGGTAGGGAGGTATGTGTAAAGGAGTTGTTGGTGTACAGTGGGCGGTTAGGTAGTGGTCGTTGTTGGGTTTTGTGTTGGGAATATTGTGTTTGGTGGGGCGTGTATAGTATGAGATATGTTTCGTATGGTTTCTTGGGGAAATTGTAATATGTTTATTTGTTTTGGAGGTGGTCTTGTTTTTGTATGTAGGTCGCCGGTGGGGTTTGTTGGTGAGAGGGTTGGAAATTATCTGTCATTCGATATTTTTATATATCGCTGTGGACAATGAAAGATTTCGGAAGAGTCGAGACTTGAGATAACGTTTGTCATACCGGAACAATATTGGATTCTATGGACTGTCTTTCTTGGGCAAGTTTGGGGGGTTGTTTAGGTTTTATGACGTTCAAGATGTGAACTAAGTCGCCTATATTTCTCATTTGGATAAGTACCAGTTATGGTAGTTGTTTTAGGGATTTGCTTTTCTGTTTTCTGCTTGCAATGTTCTCGAGCTTGGTCCTAATTAAGTGGGCTCGCTCGGCTATTTCATCAACATAATCATTGATTGTGTATGATTGAGGGGGAAAAGTAAAGGGAGGAATAGTTTTGCATGACCCCAAGGGAGTCGTTTATTGTAAAATGTGGGGGAATCGGAGAAATAGGAGAAAATATGGGGAAGTACCAATGGTGGAATGGTAGGTTGAGTTTATGGCAGTTTGTGTGAATGGGATGTATTGACCCCAGTCGTTATGATTGGTATTGACATAGTGTCGTAGATAATTGCTTATCTTATGATTTTCTTTTTCAACCAATGCATTACTCTGGGCGTGTCTCACAACTATGTTTACTGCCTTAATGCGCCATTGGGCACATATCTCTTTAAAAAGTTGGGAGGTCAGCTCTGGTGCCCGATCGGAAATGTTTACCTCCGGAGTAGAATGGCGAGATTATCCCCTCCAGGATAGCCTGTGCAATGTTTTTAGTAGTATGTTGTTTTAGGGGTACAAGTTCAACATACCTAGTTATAGAGTCTTTCATGCAAAGGATATATTTACATTGTGTAATTTTGCATTGTGGTAAAGGCCCTAAAATGTCTAGGTGGACTCTTGAAAAAGGTTCATAGGGGAGGGGATATGATTTATTGGGGGTGTTTTTGGGAGTATTTCCTTTAATGTTTTGGCAGGAAGGACATGTAGTACGATATTCATGATTAAGTTTAAGTAATTTGGGGAAAATGTATCTTTCTCGAATTTGAAATTCGGTTCTCTGCGTTCCGCAGTGTCCCGCTGCTAAGGAGGCATGGGAGTGTTCGATGACGGAGTGGATTAATGTGTCTGGTACTTGGATAAGGAAACATCCAGACTGTGTTGCATAATGTAAAATGTCCTCGATTAAAACATGGGGGTAAGTTTCAGCAAGAGTGTCTTGTTCGGAAAGTGGTTTGTTATGAGAAATTATGGGTTTTCCATATTCATACAGAGTTTTAAGGCGTTTACATATCTTTTGTTCATTTACTATATTTTCTTTAGTCAAAAGGGATAGTTCCAGTAAGGAGTACGGTATTTTGTGCAAAAGAATAAGAGCAAGTAGGAGGATTTCGACTTAAATAGTCAGGAATAGTATTTAGTTTGCCTTGTTTGTAAATAATCGTTGAATTAAAATGCGCTATGAATAAATTCCATCTTTCTAAACGTCCGGTAAGTTGCTTATGACGTATGAGATTAATTAACGGTTAGTTATCCGTGATGATTGTAAGCGGATAACCGAATACCGTATTCTTAAATTTTTGCAACGCAAAGACTATTGTCAATGCTTCTTGTTCAATAGTTTTGTAGTTAGCCTCGGATTTGTTTAGTGCTCTAGAAATGAAGGATAATGGCTTCTCTTTGCCATTCTCGTCTAGTTGCTATAGAGCAGCACCGAGCCCTAGGTTAGAGGCATCAGTGTTGATATAGAATTCCTTGGAGTAATCAGGGAATCTTAATTGGGGTTGGAGTAATAACTTATCTTTTAAAATAGGAAAAGCTCTTTGTTGCTCGGGTCGCCAGTAAAATGTTGCCTTCTTTGTATGTTATTATAGGCTTGGCAGGACTCGAGTAAGAGTCTATCGATGATTAAATAGTTAAAACCTAGAGTAAAGACTAGTTTTCTGTTACGCTTAGTCGGGGGTTGAATGTTTGTAAGAACTCTGGAGTTTTATGGGGTCAGGTGAGATTTCCGTTCTTGAGAATTGTTAAAACCAGAAAGGAAGCCTGTTCAGAGAAACTTCATTTACAAATTTGATTTTTCGATCTTATTACTTCGAAAGAATTGGGAAACTTTTTAAAGTTACAAAATGATTTTTAGATGTTTCACACAGTTTAAGACATCGTCAGAAAGACTCTACAACGCGTCTAAGAGATGAGACACACATTTCATTGATTCCTTGGAACCACGGGTGGGTTTACTTGGACAACGAAAATTGAGTCTTTTAGTGGGTGCATACTGACCCGCTGAGTGCGGAGCTAGCAGCGGTTGTGTTCTTCATCGATTTTTCAGACAATAGGTAAGCGTCGAGGGGATTAAGACTGATGCAATTTTTGGATTTTCCAGAGTAGAGAGGATGTCGTTGATTACAGGCAGGGGGACGCGATCAGCACGTATGTGATGTTATGTGCCTGTAATTGGCAAAATTCTTGGAGTTGAGCGATTTTTTCTTTGAATTACGAGCTGAAGGGCTCGAAATGGAGATACTTATAGGCGGATGTACCTTTTTGTTGGGGGACTTGATCTCGTCTATCTGGGTTCGTATTTTGGGGAGGCGGTACTGTTGGTCGGTACAGTACTTTGGGGCGTGTTTCTTTAGTTGTACGAAATTTAGTTTAACGGACTAGACTGGGCTTCCATCATCTCTAAGACTAATTACATTCTGTAAGTCATAACAGATCAATTAAGTTTTTCTACTGATCGATTTGTAATGGTGGTACAGCCAATCTTCTTAATCCCTTGAAGATTCTGACGAGGTTTTTTGGAAAGTAATGGGGTTGAAAGTGAGTTGGGGTTAAGCCTTTGGAAGAGGTGGCCAATTGACATTGGACGTTTGGAGGGGTTTGTCAAGAACTATATACTATATATAGGATTTAACCCTGGTTAGGAAGGACGGTATTTTGAGGAGGAATTGGAAGAAGCGCTTCATATTTATTATGTCAGAGACTTGGCCGTGCCGGAGGCGAACTCAGATACATCTTCCAGCAAAAAGAAAGTTGCTGATATACGTGTTCTCTGTGGACAGAATAAAATTGTCGGTGGAGAGTATGAGAGGGGGAGAAGCTTTAAAGAAAGAAGTGTATTTTGAACTAAGGAGCTATTTCTTTTCTTCCTAGTGAAAATTATAGAGTGTCAGAATAATTAAATATTGTTTTGGTGAGAATATCGTTGGAGTGAGGGCTTAGCTTCTTTGTATGGTTTACATCTGTATGTTTTAGCATGTTGCTGGGGGATTTTCTTTTTTGGTAGGGTATTGGTGGGTAAGTAGTATGGGAATAGTATGGTTATTTGTTGTTTATCTCAATGATGTTTTGTTTTTATATGTAAGATTTAATGCTTTGGAATATTAGGAAATTTGTACTAGTGGAAAGGTGGATTAAAACAAAAGATTGTACTATGAATATAAAGTTTAATGGTATGTTTTTCCCGGTGTAAAGTTGGTCAAAAATTATTGTACAATGCTGGTAAACATTCTGACGTGATAGAACGGTAGTATATATCTGTGGGTTTTTTAATTTGTCTGTGTTGTTAAATGTCTCTTCCTTTTGGAATGAAAGAGTCCCTGCAAAGACTACTGTTCTACCCGAATTAAACAGTTTTCTCTGTCTTGTAATATAATAGTTTTTTGTAATTTATATAGCTTTTATAAATTGTATGCGGTCTATTAGTGGTTTTGCTTTGTGGAATTATTTCATAGGAAATGGAAGTGGAAAATATGAAAATAAGGTTATAACAGATGTTGAACTAAGGTTCAACTTTGATAGGAAGGTTGTAGAAAACCAAAGTATTTGGAGGAGTCCTCTCGTCCCACCCCGACGGAATAGTATCCGACTAACGAGTGTAGTTAGTTACCCGGAGTTGGGGGGGTGGTCTAATTGGCAAGTAATTTTCTCATCGTCGTTAATCGCGATAATACAGGTTGTTTGCATAGAGTTATTAAAGGAGTTCTATTTGACACTGTTTTTGGGTGAACTGTTTAGTAAACTTTATGTATAGGTGGGGGTAGTTCTTTCATGCACTGAGACGGTGTTAGTACCGTAGGCGTTAGAAGGATTCATGTTGGTTTTTCACCGAAGGAGCGTGTGTAGTTGACGACCAGTATTAGGATTCGGAAAAGTTAATTCGAACATGCGTAAGCATAGAATCGGACGGGTATCTCTGCACGGTTTGCTGTTTTTCTTAGTATAATTATTAGGATCAAAACAGATTGTAGTAGGTCAAACAGTGAAGCGTAGAATTGCTAGGATGAGAAGTTGCATAACAACTAATGTTAGGTGTAGGTTGAGGGTTAGGCATAGTACTATTTGGGAAATGTTAGGCATAGGTATATGGTTAGGCATAGTCATTTTTGGGGGGGAAACATAGTTAGGTTTTTTATTAAAAAGGGTTACTTTTTGGGGGGGGAAGGTTAGGCATAGGTTATGTTTAGGCTAGTATTTTGAAAAATGGTTAGGTATAGTATTTGTAAAATGGTTAGGTATAGTACTTTGGAGGTTGTTAGGCGTAGGTATAGCATTCTGGAAATTGTTAGGCGTAGGTATAGTATTTTGAAAATTGTTAGGCGTAGTTACAGTAGTAAGTATGGAGTTAGGCATAGTGTTAGGAGTAGTTATGGTAGCAAACATAGCGTTAGGCATTGTGGTAGAGGTAGTGATAGTGGTAAACACAGCGTTAGGCATAGTGGTAGGAGTAGGTATGGTAGTAAACATAGTGTTAGGTCTATTGGTTGTAGTAGTTTTAGTAGTAAACATAGTATTAGGCAAAGTGTTAGGAGTAGGGGGATGTTAGGCATAGGGTTAGGCAAATTGGTAGGAGTAGGTATAGGGGTAGGCATAGGTTTGCGGAGGTAAGGTAAGCATAGTAAGAGTATATCTAATGAATGTGGGAGAGGAGATGGTGTAGGAAGATTCTTTAATATACATATGTTTTCTGTATCAGACAGTTGTTAGGCTTAATGTTAACCCTTTTGTCTTCCTGTCCTCTCGTACCTCTTTCCCAAATATTTTTTTTTCATTACGTGTTTGTCTAATCGGTCGCAAGAATTTGCTTAAAAGATCAAATTTTTTTTAAGGACAAATGTGGGTACTTTCACCGTTTTCACATTTATTTACGCATTTTTCAAATATTTTAGTTTGGATTTGTTTCACATTTCATTGTGTCGTGCTAAAGGTGGTTTGCAAGCTAAATATTAGTGCAACGTTAGTGCTACATTGCCATACCCTCGATATTGTAAAGTTACTCAGGTATATTTTGTCCCGTTTTCGCATTATCCGGCTATCCTTTTATATTTTTAGTTATCTACGTAGTGTTTGTTTGAGAACATTCCTCATCTTTTGGTGGTGATTATTTTTATTCCCTTTCTGACTGGGTGTACTTTTTGGATCAGGTCAGAAAACCGTTTTTATTTTAATAATTATCCAATAAAATTAATATTTTCTTACACAAACATGAAATAGAGAATAATTTTATATAAAATAGTTGCTATCTAGCTTCAAATTTTATAATTTGTAAAGTGCTTAAAATTAATAAGTTTTGGGTAAAATTTTTTTTTACGCTGTGCTCATACTTTTCTCGCGGCACGGCTAAGTGAACAATTTTGTCACTTCTTCAATTGCCTTTTATGTAAAACCTACCAATGTTATCGCATTGTACGCCTAAGTAGACGAAATTGGCTGCTTTAGTAAATGAATAGTTGCCAGTTTGTCTCAATTTGATTTTCTTTTCACTATATTTTAGCCATTTTAAAATTTGACGTGCCCAAGTGGACATTTTTGTCCACCTTCGAAAAGTACTCAAAAGGTAATTTTTTTTCAATAAAAGCACATAATTCACTTTAAAGTGAATAATAAATAATATCAAATATATGTAAAAGCCTTTTACATTGATTAAAAAAATGTGGGCAGTAAAGGGTTAAGGATTAGAATTCGAGAAAGCGAAATCATTATAGCCATTTATCCTTTTAATATTGAGATTGAATTATGATTGGGTTAGAATATTATCCTTTTTTAGGCCTCAATATACTAATTTTTAATCCACATGGATTATTATCCCCAGAATGTGAAATTAATTTCTGCTCTCTCCGATGTATAGGATTGTAAGTTACAATAACGAGTCAGAATTACAATTAATGAATAAAACAGAGTCAGAATTGGACTTGCTCTGGTCACTCTTTTCGAAAAAGGATCCCGTGACTTCCGAATTGTCAAAGGAGTTCTCAAAATTTCTCAGGGGGGAAGGCATGGGAGCTTCGGATGCTCGTCGTTTTCCTCCGTAGTTATGGTAGTCTAGGGCTTGACCTTGTCGGTGAGCCTGTTGATGAAATAGCTGGTGAGCTCTCGGGAGATCATCATTGCAATCTCGGTTTAGTGGTTGGTTAATTCTCCACTCTTGAGAGGAATCTTCATGATTGGAGAAATGAGTGAAGAGTGTCTTGGCTCTTCGTTTATTTTGGGAACTGGAGTTCATTCGGAAAAATGTAGGTCGTCTGGTGGACCAGAATTGTATGGAAATCTTCCATAAGAATGGGAAGAGCAAGTTAGAGCTCGTTTCCTATAGTAACATGAGGTTCGAGCGGTACGGTTTGGCTCGAGGGAAGGAGACGTATGAGAACGAAACTCAGTCTTCTGGAAATACTTTAATTGCAATTTATGGTTGGGTGACGTTTACTTCTACATTTAGAATGTCTCCGGACAGAGAGGTTAAGGCTGGCATCACTTACTATCTTGTGATGGTCTTATTATTTGTGGATCGGGGCAATCACTATAAAAAAAATTATTTGCCTTAAGTTTAGTGTCTGTAGGTTTGGAGATGCCTACTGTTTTCTCCGTTGTATAGTGAAAGTGCAAGTGCAAGTGCAAGTGATTTGTTAATATAAAAAAAAACGAAAGCGTGGTACCTTAGTATGCGACCTTTACCTATCGCTCTTGTGCCGAATTATCAATTGGCGTGGGATGAGAAGAACTTCTTCAGGTTTGACAAGGGACGTCACTTTTCTCCGAAAGGATTAAAAGGATAGGCCAATTGATCGTCAACGTATATTAACGCTTCAGTATTACAAACTTTATTTCAAGTCTTTAAAAAAACAAAATATAAGTGTGAATTTAGATTATATTAAGAATAAAATTTAAGCATAAAATATGTTCTTACAATTCATGTCAACAAAGATGTAAAGTGTTTTTTAAATAATATATCACAAAAAAAAATTTTCGTTCATTTTCATAAATATATGCAAAAAAAAAAAACAAACCATACATCCATTCTAAAAAAAAAATTAAAAAGGTAAAGATGCATAAAGTAAGGAATTACAAAGAATTAAAGGATGACCAAGGAAACTATTAAAGATGCTTGTAACATGCAGTGTTTTTAAATCCCCCCCCCCAAAAGAATAAAAGTTAGCTTTTGAGGATGGGTGACCTTCAATAAAAAACAAATAAATAAAAAAAAAACCTTTTTTAGAAGAGGGGATGAAAAAAAATTAAAAGGTGTATTGCCTAGAATTGAGATAAATTAGCTACAATCTACAGACACAGTAATTCTACCAATTTTGATAGGGTTGTTTTGATCCCTGAATTTATTTCTGAAAGTTATTGTTGTGTTAAAGCAATTATAGTACTACACATTATATGACAATTCTTGTGCTACCTCCGAATGGCTTTAATTTAATGAAAAATTATAGAACTGATTTAATTATAATTTAAACAATCATAAAAAAAAAAGAAACAAAAAGACGGAAACGTATTTTAATTCTATAGGAAAAATTTACTCCAAGTAGTTTCTCGTTTAGAGAATCATATTATTTTAAATTATTAATTGTACTCAATTTTTAATAAAAAAATATTTTGCCAAATGACATTAAGGTCTCATGAATGAAGGGTTGGTAGCATTCCAACATAATGTATTTCACTTGACTAGTTATTGCCACGTCTGAGATCTAAAAAAAATTGGTAAGATGGAAACTGGGGTTTTTAGGATATTATATTTAGTATTCTTTAATTTCTGTTATTATCGTTATTCTTCTTATTTATTTTTATTATTATTATTTTATTATATTTTATTATTATTATTCGTTATTATTATTATATTATTATTATTATATTATTATTATTATTATTATTCAGTTTATTATTATTCTTTTATTATTATTATTATTATTCTTATTTATTATTATTATTATTATCTATTATTATTATTTATTATTATTTATTTTTAATTATTATTATTCTCATTATTATTATTATTATAAGAATTTTTAGGCTACTTTTATATATATATATATATACATATATATATATATATAGAGATGACCTTTTATACAGATACGTATATAGATATCTACATGTAATCTAGTATTAATAAGCTAACCATATTTATATTACATACCGATCTATATAATATATATAATTTACAAGCACCTTACGCAATATTATAAAATACAAACACTAGGTATAAGTTTGCTTGCTAATAATTTTTTTGTTTATAATACACAAAATAAACAAAGATAGAAATTATTAACCAACATTCGCGAAGAACGAACAAAATCAACTCCGTTAGGAAAAAAATGAAAATTCTCTCGGTAGTTGGAAAGTGAACGAAAGATTTCCGGAATATGATAAAGGACTATTTTCTTTATGTTGAATTAAAAAAAAAAATTTTTTTGTTTACATCATTAGAATAAGTAGTAAAAAAAATTATGAACATTAATATGTATCCAATTTAAGTTTATATAAGGATTAAAAATAATTTTTAAAAAGCGAAGAATAAACTTGAACGAAAATATCTGGAAAACTGTTATCAAAATTGGAAAGGTTTACTGAGGGAACGTGTTAGAATTTACACATGATTTTGGCCTTGACGTCCAAAAAAAATTATTAGTTAAGCGTTTGAAGATGTTAATTTAAATATAAAATATTTTATCCGTTTTATTTCATGTTATAATTCAAACTAGATTATTTAATTAAAGTTCCAAAAAACTAAATAGGACGAATATAAAGAATGAATCCGTATGTAAATTGAACGAAAATTTTTATCACAAGCCGAGGGAAAAAATATTTGGCAATTCAGAGAAAAAGAAATGTTTAAAAATTACGGAAATGGTTATTAAATTTTACGGGGTATTTTACAAACAAAAAGTTTTGTAAGAAAAGAAATAACTAAAAGAATATAATTAACCAAAGAGAAGGAGATAGAAAAAGAAAACTATTGAAATTTGTTACCACGCGTCTCACAGATAAACACGTGGTTTTGAAAATTGAAATTAAAGAACATTTTCTAGAGATATAATTAAAATATAATCATCATTTTGATTAGAGAGATAGTTTCTAAGTGGAATATATATATATATATATATATATATATATATGTATATACTATATATATATATATATATATATAATATTATTTTATATATATATATAATATTATGGAGAAAGAGTAAAGAACAGTGCTGTTTGAAATTATAGATTTATTAAAGAAGAAATTTCTTCTTTTAGATTTTGTAATGTCTAAATTAAATGTAAAACTCCATCTCCTTTTAATGTATTTGTAGAAATGATGGTGATCCAATCAAGGTAAAAACGTCATCTTCGGAAAAAATATAAAAATAAATGTTTTAGCTTGACTGTTTTTTACTTTTTTGTTTTTATTCTAATATATGCATTATGCATTTTTACGGAAATTAATCTGAGAGGTATTTTTCAAAATGTAAGAAAATAAAGGGGAATTTTGAACAGGAAGACAAACTTCTTTGTAAATGGTGAATTTTCAAATATAATTTAATTAATATAGTATAATTTAATTAAGTAAAAAAGAAAATTGCAATGATATATTTTATGCTGTCAATCAATACCTTAATAAAATAAGTAACCTTAGGCAATTTATTTCAGTTTAAATTTGATTTATCTACGTGAAGTTTGTAGATTGAATGTAGACTCCATCACACTGTTTTTTTTTTTTAATTAACAATACAGTTGCGTGGGATACAACGGTTGCCAATGACGCGATGCGCCCGCCGGCATCGCTGGCTCCGGCAAATCGGTGCTAAATTCATCATTCTAGTTTTTCCGTTACAATAATGAAGAGCAACCTTATCGTAGTAAGCTAAAATTTCCCTTATATGTGATTTTTACCTTCATCGTTGTAAAGTTCCTCACTTAAAACTGTGTTCTGAAATTTGCATGACTCTTAATATTATATATATATATATAATATTATATAATATATATATATATATTTATATATATTCTATATATTTATATATTTATATTATATATATATATTATATATATATAATATATTGCAATTCTAGATAGCAGGCAATATATTTTTCGTACTTTTTTTATAAACTTTGACATTTGTACTTTTGGCATAAACTATTTCTTTAGTTAGGCTATTTGATAGCGTGATGGTCTTTTGATTTTGAGTTCGTTTTTTTTGTAAAAAGTGCATTTTCGTTTTAAATTTATTTGCTTCGCTGTCCCTTTTTAAAGGAAATTTTCTTAAGGACGTTGAATTTTTCAATCTTAATGTTTTTCCAATTTGTTTCTTTGTTTTTAATTACTTTAATAATAATAATAATTAATAATTAATATATTATATATATATATATAATAATATAATATAATTAATAATATATATTAATTATATATTATATATTAATAATAATATATAATATATATATAATTATATATATAAGGTCAGAGTGTTAAATAGCTGCTCAATGTTACTCGAGAACGGCAAGCACCTCATGTTAAACAAAATTATATTTGGTTCCGGCCCCCTAAATGTGTTTTTTTAAAATAATTTTTTTTTTTTTTTTTTTTTGCAATTATTCGTCGTAAAAAAATTGTAAAGAGCAAATTCTTTGACCTTCCCATGTTTAGCTCCATTCAAAACGATCTTCTTTGGGACAGTCCCCGTTGTTCCTCACCGGATGTGAGTAGCCCGTTGATCTGCTATCTTTGCGGTTTACTCTTGGGGTATTCTTTAGCTAAAAAAAAAATGAATAATTTCTGTTCATATCTCTTGTCAGTGTACTTTCATATTGTATATATCCTCTTGTAGCTCCCTATAATGGGACAATAATTTTTTTTTTTTAAATTATTTTCCCCCTGCATATATTTGCAAAAAAAAAAAAATAAAAAAATAATAAAAAACATTATAGTTATCGCAAATAAATAAAATAAAAAAAATAAAAAAAAATGATTAATTTTATTAACTCTAAAATCGTCTCAATATAGGCATCTGGTTGGTGTGCTGCTTTTTCTCGGTAGATGATGGTCAGCTTTAAACGCTGGTGATAATATATATATTATATATATATATATATTATATTTTATATTATATATTATATATATTATATATATATTCTATATTTCATTATATTTTAATTATCTATATATATATATTTATATAATATCTATATATCTATATATATTATTATATAATATATACTATATATATATGTATTAATATAATATATATATTTATATTACCTATATATATAAATTATATTCTATATATATAT
>JABUQX010111093.1:22500-28472 GCA_015478945.1 Trachelipus rathkii
TCTGCAACCTTATGACAATCAAATAAGCTATATAAACTAAGTACTGTCTATGTATATTCTATATATTAAAATATACAAGACAACATTTAATTTAATAAATACTTATGGTCACCATTCCATTTCAGGTTAGTCAATTTAGAAAGAAAAAGAAAAGTTTCCGAATTGGTTTTTGGTAGTATTTATTCTATTACGTTAGAAACGTTGACGTGTGTAATAATCTGAAGGATCCGCGCCACAGGGTATGTGGACCCTTCTATTATATTATGTTCTGCTTTGTTTGCAATGCCATTCTTATTTATTTATAATTTGATATCTTGCGTATAATTTTGATAACTACGTCTTCCGTATGGATCGAATCTGGGATCAAGTGAGACCCAATCTAAGGACTGATTTTGTGTCCGATTATTATCGACAGCTGGTCATTTCGTAGCCGCCTTGTCATTGGTTGCTCGTTCTTCAGTCACGTGCCCACATCGGCTGGCGTAATCCGTTCTTACATAGATGTTGACGAATTCTTTAATCTGTCACTGTATTTACCACTCGGAGGATATTGCGTGGCTTATTGGGCCATCATTGACCAGGCAGTCATATCATATAGTCTTCCATTTATGAATATTGCAACGGAGGGTTGAGGAACATCATTAAATTTAGTTACGTCCTTCTTAACCAACTGTAGAGTTTGATTAGTAATCTAAAACGCAGCAAATTGAATTAAAAGCTTTGTTTGATACTCATGAACTGACACACTAGAAATTATAGATCGTGATATTTAAATTTTATAACACCGATTGTGTTCGTCTTTATACATATATTTTTATATATGAATATAGTGATATTTAAATTACATATGTATATATTCTAAATATGCATATGGCAGTATAGGCGAATGCTCATACTTAGCCTTCGTAGTACTGCCCTTTAAATTACCTCATTGTGATATTATTTTATATTGTTATAAATACACATATATTTCTATATGTATATTTCAATATTTATGAATGCCCATACTTAGCCTTAGGATCACTGATTAATAATTTTAATAATTTATTTGACATTACCTTTCATTGATATTTTTATATACTTACATAATTTATATTAATTTATTTTTGAAAAAAGTACACATATGTTTACATAAGTGTATTGAAACATATTAAATAACTAAGGACTGAATACACATATGTTTACATATGTGTATTAATATATATATATATATATAATATATATATATATATATATATATATATATATATATATATATATATATATATATATATATATATATATATATATATATATATATATATTAACTATTTTCGAAGAGAATACAACATGTTTAACATATGTATATTCGAATATATTAAATAACCAAAAGGACCATACTCTTACGGCCCAAAGTAAAATTTTGTAAACATATTTTTTTTATACGTGTGTGTGTGTGTGGTGTGTGTGTGTGTGTGTGTGTGTATGGTGTGTGTGGTATGTGTGTGTGTGTTTCATGTTTTATTTCGTAGATAGTCTCCTTAGTGACATAAATAGAGTATCCAGAGTATCTTTCCTTCTTTTAAAAGAATTGTGAACCGGTCTAACTGGCGTTTTCTTCTCAATCAAGTCGATTCCTTTTTCTCTGTTAGCTTGCTGCGCATAGAGGTTTTTTTTTCTTCGGCTAGGTGTAAGGATCGTTACGTCTCGCCGTTAATAATATATTATATATATATATATATATAATATATATATATATATATATATATGATTAATTAACGTATCTGACTCCAAATTAGGGGTTTTAGCCCCCTGTCACTCTAGGGATCAACAGTGATGTATAGGCTGGAATCACTCCTGCTATCAGAAGATTAATGAAAACTCATTCATTAACCGGGGGATTGATTAATAATTACTTTTGCGTAGTGGCTTTATTATTAGGGTGATATGATAATGACAGATATGGTTTTAATCAGACAAGTAAATAGGATATTATTATGCGCACAATGTCGCTAGAAATACAATAAATCACACGTAAAACTAACAATAAGAGATTGGGTTCGAATACCTATTCTAAATGACCTCTTCTCGTGAGATCCTAGCTAACACTCCCGAGCTTTTCTTAGCTTTGGGCCTTCTCAGGCCCTCCACCAATCATAGCTCCTTGTTTTGGCTTCCCTTCCTTGGTGAAGGAAGGGAATGCCAAACAATCAAGCATTGTACAATACATACAGTATGAAATCATGAAGTGGCTTACCAAGGATTTAAGGTGTACACAGGAGACCTGCAAATAGTCTCTCACAGAGCTGTATACCCTCTAGGACATGCATGCTTTTGTCTTACAAAGATTCCCTGTCGTAATTTCAGCTTAGAGTTTGGTGACCTTGGTAGTGCAAGGAAAATAACTGCCTCACAAACACACGTGAGGCGTGCGGCTGTGTCTTTACAGGTATTTTCCACATCCATCTTCTGAATGGTACATGAAATGCAAAGTAAAGGAGAAGGAAGAACAGATAAAATACTACTCGGGTAAGAGGAAAGAACTGCAATATGGACATTTAACACCTTTTACAGACGATTTTGTACTCGTATTAAGCACCACAGCATCGTCTTTGACTTATTTTTCTCAAGAGATATTTACTTCTGTTCCCCACTTCTTTACTCTATTTCCTTTATTCCGAGTTTTTCTTTCGGTCAGAAGGATCGGGAACTAGATTTTAGAAGATTTTTACATTTCTTAGATTTTCAACTACCACCTTATCTCCCTTTATTATGTGATCGTTGCTGTTGGTTATCCTGACAACCTTATAGGGGCCGTGATATTTTGGGGAGAGCTTCCCAACGTTGTACTGTTGACTCTTGACCAGTAGATACCGGGCATCCTTCAAATTCTTTGGTAAAAACACATTTCTATTTCGTAAATTAGTTCTTTGGGCTAACGGTTTTGCCATTAATCCAGCCAGTTTTTCAATATAGGTGTCGTATGATTTTGGTCCGTCTGGGACAGAAATGTTCAATAAGCCGTCAGGAATGTTTATATCCAGGCCATATAATAGTTTACTCGGACAGATACCCGATTCTGAGATAGGGGCGAGCCTGAGAGCGAACAAGACAAAGGGGAGAACGTCTAACCACTCTTGGCTCTCCATACTCGGTTCAGCTAGCATGGTTCTTAAACTATTTATAATCATCTTATTTGTAAGTTCTGCCTTGCTGTTTGAGAATGGCGCGTAACTGGCGGTCGTCGTGTGAATTATTCCTAACAGTTTACATACACTTTCAAACAAGTGTGACGTAAAATTTCCACCTTTGTCTGTGATGAGGTTGCTGGGGATTCCACAGTGCGGAATTAGCTGGTTAATCAAAGTTTTAACTACCGTCTCTTTTGTAATGTCTTTCAAGGGGAAGGCCCACACATAATGAGAGTACCGGTCGATGAGATTTAATAGATACTTATATCCTCTGCAGATAGGTAATTTCAAAATGTCGGCATGAACGGCTTGGAACTTGTATGACACCTCCTTGTACTTTCCGTAAATAGGGTTTATCCCACGTCCCACCTTAGCTATCTGGCATTGGGGGCAGGAACGGACCAGCTCCTTGACCCTCTTATGCATGTTCTTAAATACAAAATCTGCTTTCAGAGCAGTGAGGCAGCGAGAAATACCCAGGTGATCTTGAAGGTGAGTCATACGAATAATGTCGGCCACTCGGCGGTCGGGGAGAATGACACTCGAGCATAATTTAAAGAAACATCAACGTAGAGTGAGAGCTCGGTCTTCTTGAACCAGAACTGTTGTCTTTTGATGATTAAAGAACTTTTTTCTTTATTTGTATGTAAAGAATTGATATATTCATCTTTTAATTGGTCTTCGCTGATTTCAATATAATTAATTTCTTTCTTTAAACGCTTTATCAGCTCCATGTGAACCTCATTGCAATTTTGAATCAAATTTATTCTATTATTCTCTATTAAAATATCATTTATTTCATCTATTTTTCTTACGGGTACTTTATCATTTAATTTATTTAATTCATTTCTTTCTATTTCTATCCTTCTGTCTACTGCTAACCCTTTGGGATTTAAATCTCCCTTTTTCTCATGAGAAACATGCGTGGAATGTTCTTTATTGACCTTGAGGTTATTTAAAGCCCCTTCATTGTTTTCCTTTCTTGGAATTTTGACCGCGGCGCGTGCGGTATTTTCTTCTATGGCCTCATAGAACCTTTTTTTCAAGGTAGGCGATGGTTCTTCAATATGATAGGGTTTTAAAGGGCCCAATAGTGGGTCCACGTGGAGTGTATTTGGTGCCTCGCTCTGATTGGTCAGCTGGCTGGTGGGAGAACCAATTACAGCTCGCGTACGAACGGATGCGACTGGGAGCTCCGTCTGCTCGTCATTATTTTTCATTATTTCATTATCTGGATCATCATTATTAATTTTATTTATTAGGAGGTATTCGGAAAGTGGATTTGTCTTTTTTGTGATCAATTCCCAGGAAACTTGGTAAGAACTGAGCAAATTCAGGCTTCTAATTTCTCGTATGTTATAATTTTTATCATCATTTGACCTCTTATATTTCATTATGAGGTCCCTGGATTGGGTGGCTATTTTAATGTTATTATTTGCAAGCATATATCCGTATTTTCTGAAGACTTTCGTCAGACAGACCAGTAGTCGATTTGCGTGGTCATAATTTCTTTCAGTGGGAGATAGGACTGAGCTGTAGAAGGAGATGGGCTTGTCCCCTTATGCAGTAGTGGTTAAGATGACAGCTCCTGTAGATACATCTGTCGTGTGGATAATAATTTTGAAAGGGGTTGAGGTGCGTGGGTAGGCAAGCACAGCGGCATTTTTAACAGCCTTTTTGGCATCTTCAAAGGCTTTGTCGGCTGGGGAGTTCCAGCTAATGCGACGATTTCCGTAGGGCTTTCCTTTTAAGAACATATTGAGGGGCGCTGTTATTTCTGCGAAAAGCGGGGTGCTGCTACGG
Source organism: Trachelipus rathkii (assembly GCA_015478945.1). Lineage (NCBI taxonomy): Eukaryota > Metazoa > Arthropoda > Malacostraca > Isopoda > Trachelipodidae > Trachelipus > Trachelipus rathkii. The sequence continues at coordinate 27,474 of JABUQX010111093.1, forward strand.
TAAAACCCAACTTTTCCAAGGAAACTTCTTAGTTCTTTTATAGTTCTGGGCTTGGGGGTGTCTAGTATGTCCCCAATTTTTTCATGATTTGGTCTTATACCGTTTTCATTTATGGTATATCCGAGATAATCAATCTCTTTTTCTGCAATTTGACACTTGGAAGGATTTATACTGATGTGTAGGTATTGTAATCTTCTCAGCACCTTTTCAAGGAGAATTTTGTGCTCATCTTCGGTCTGTGTGTGAATCAATATGTCATCCATGTAAGCCTGGGTGTTTGCGATGCCTTGTATGACCGTATCAATGTAAGCTTGAAATATGAACGGGGAGGAGACGTACCCCATCGGGAGGCTCCTGTAGGTGAAAGAACCGACGTTTGAAGTGATGGTAAAGTATTTCTGTGAGTCGGGGTCCAATGGCACCCCATAGAATGCCTGCGTTAAATCCAGCCGGCTGTACAGCCTACTCCCCTTCAGGGTGGATAGGGCATCCTGCAGGTGCGGGAGACCATAGGTTTCTATTTCGGCTCTTTTGTTCAGCTCTCTAAAATCTGAAATTATTCTCACTCTATTTCCACTTTTCTCTAGAACACTCATGGGAAAAGACCATGGTGAATTGCTACGGCGTAGGACTCCTGTGGCTACAAGATTGTCAAGTTCTGCTTTAGTTTGAGCATAGAGCTTGTGAGGCACCCTCCGGGGTCTGAGCGAAATTGGGGGTCCTTTTATGTGCACTTTGTATGGGTAGGTGTTGGCGAGCTCTATTAATACTTTTTCTGGTATAAAAGCCGCTTTTTCATCAGAAGTTTCCTGACCGTCTTCACCTATCAATGCTGTGCTCAATTCTCCTTTATTTTTTTATTTTTATATTTTCCAATAATTTCAATCCCAACCTGCTCATCGTTTTTCAATTTTATATGGTGTTTTCGGGTAGATTTTAGGGGTTTACCAAAAAATTAAAAACTTTAATATTTCATTAATATTTCAAAAGCTGTTTTAA
>JABUQX010111094.1:0-2500 GCA_015478945.1 Trachelipus rathkii
GACCAGAGAATTATTTACTCTCCATATTTATAATCTTCCATCTTCCTAATCTTGCTACTTCTCGATCTTCCTTACTTTTTCAACATGCACGGTCTCTAAAAGGTCTTTGCAGGGATTATGTTTACGAAAAGGTGCGAGTGGGGAGAACCAGAAGAAAGATAGTGAGAGGGTGAGAGGGAAGAGGAGACGAGGAGAGAGCTTAATTTCAAGCTACAGGGAAGTGAGAGGAGAGAGTATTTTGAGTCTCATTAAGTGGGACAACGCCTTTTAACTTGTCGTTAAAAGCTTATTTCTAATTTAAGAATCAATTATTTTTCTATCGAAAAACAAATCAATTTTTTTTTCCTAATTATAAAAAAAAATTCACAAGGTTTCCTAAGCGCCCTTTTAACTACAATCTATATTATATATATATATTATATATATATAATATTTAGTATAGATAGGCGACAGGATCATCTGACTGCAAGAGACGCTACATCACAGATATAGCTATGGTGGCAGTCAGTAGTTGATATCACGGTATATTATATATATATATATATATATATATATAGAATAATGAGAAGGCCTAATTTATATATTTATTAAAAAGTTTTTACAACAGTTCTTCATAAGATGTTAAATTTCGTAAGCTTTGGGTCAATAATTTTCTGGACCCTTCCTCAGACGATTTTATTTGAAAAGTTAAATTCATTTTGAAAATGTTGTAATATTAATGTAAAATAGCTGATAAAAAGTAAGTTTAGTTTAGACCTATTCTGCAATCACGACATTACATATAAAAATACGGGTGAACCATCTAACGTACTAGACCCACCAACGTAAACTCCTAGAATCACTATGCATACGAACCTTCCTATTTTAACTTACAAAAGAGGAGAATATAACGTTCAATCCACGCTTAACAACATTCTTATTTACCACACCATTTTTGCAAAAATATAAAAGCAAATTTACTTAAATTTTAAACTGCTTTTTCTTTTTCATTCGTTATACATAATGTTAAACCATTTTAATAATTTTTATTTAGTCTTCAAATATAAATCGTCTAGCGAGGGTCCAGAAAATAAGGACCGAAGCTAGAAATTTAACATCTTATGAAGACTGTTGTAAACTTTTAATAAATATATAATAAGGCGCCTTCTTTATAATACGTACCAAACTCGGCGAAAAATTGCTTTGATTATACACTATAATATAATATATATATATATATTATATATATATATATAAGTATAATATAATATATTTTTTTTACCTTTTGTATGTATCTAAATTGTTCCTATATATATATATATCATGTTATATATATATATATATATATATAATATAATATATAATATATATATATATATATATATATTATATATATATATTATTATATATATATATATATTATTATATATATTATATATATATATAATTATATATATAAGTATATATATATATATATATTATATACACGGAACATAGCCTGAATTTGTCAATACTAATAATAGATGCCTTAATTAAAATATTACGTGAGTAATTCTTATATAAATAGAAGAAAAATCAATACTCTTTGTAAGTTTAATATAAATATTTTAAAGAAAATTTATTAAGGAATACTAGCAGAATATTTCGACCAAACTTGCATTTTTATTACGTATAACTAATTTAAATATAATAAAAATACATATAATAAATTTAAAATTATCACAAGTTTTGGTTTAAGTTTTTGAAAAAGGTAGGAGTTAGACTGTTGGTTAATGATGGGATCTATTGTGAAATCATTTTTTTGTATATTGATAATTAGTGGAATTGTTTATGCAAAATAATTTGGTGAATCTTCTAAGGTGAAGGTTTTCAATGTTAATAATGGGCGTCATGTGGTCTATGTTGATAGTATGGTTGACATTTTGTTAATGATCTATAAAATAATCTATAACAACTCCCAGGAATAGCTTTCGCCCTATCAGTTGATCCAGCACCTTCACCTTCTGTCCGAAACTCTTTAACCCAAGAGCACTCTGGAAAGCCATTTCTCGGAGCAATGGTTTCCGACGCCAGTCCTCAAGTTAAACACTCTCATGTAGGATTTTCGCCCTTTCAGTTGAACTAGTACCTTCTTCCATTAGGCGTCAAAACTCGTTCTCCCAGAGCTCTCCAGAGGGTCTAGCTTCTAGGAGCATAATATTCTAACGCTGGTTCAAGAGAAACGCAAGTGAAAAGGAAAGGACCTGGTAGCTAACCCTGTCGCCCTATAACCATGAGAAAGAAAATATTATTTATTAATAATATAAACGTCTAATAATCTACCGCAGAAGCATCTAAGACATTGTTGGTTGTCACTTATTACGAAGTAGAACCTTTAACATTTTGGAGAGCGACCCAATGAACCTCATTTACCGAAATAGGATCTTTAACGTTTTGAAGGGTGACCCAATATACCTCATTTACTGAAGTAGGACCTTTAATATTTTGAAGGGTGATCCAATATATCTCATTTACTAAAGTA
>JABUQX010111094.1:12500-30000 GCA_015478945.1 Trachelipus rathkii
AGTATCGTTTTAAATTCTGAGATTATTGTTCTGAGACAAACATTATAGGATATATATATTATATAATATAATACATTAATAATAATAGATTATATATTATTATATATTTAATTAATTATAATAATTATACTAAGTAATAATGAATAATTGTGGGGAGTAGTTTATAATTCGAATCAAGGTTTTTATTGAATTGCTAGATGATTATATTGATAATAATATTTTAGTTTCTTAGTTTCTATGTTTTTTTCAAAAGTTAATGGGAACTGTTAATTTAAGATTTTTTAATGTTAGGATGAGATAATTTAGAAGATTTTAAAGGTAAATTATATACTTTTAATATACACATCATAGTTTTTTAACAAAGAGAGTTAAAATTAGTAAGTTAAAACGAAATGAGATTATTTTTTTTTAAGAGGATTAAATATTAAAGAAATTAAAAAATAGGTTGAGAGTGAGAGAGAGATAAGATTAGAAAAATATATACTAAGTTATTGTGAGGTCAAGTATTTGAGAGAAAAAATTATAAGAATGTAAGGACTTTACAGATACGAGAGAGAAATCTTATTTTGAGAGAATCTGAATCTAGTAAATATAAAATTTTATTGTGCGTACTAATTATTCTAGATTTTTTTTAGATTAGATAATAAATTTTCGGGTGCGCTTCTAAGAGTGTTGTGTTCTTGAGAAGTATGGGAAGTATTTTTCAAAAATTTTCAAGTGTTTTTTTTAGGTGTTTATATAGTTTATTATTTAATGTATATAATTAAGTATATATTAATAATGTGTAATTTTGATTAATTGTATTGTTTAATTTAATTTTGGCGGTTTATATATATTTTATTTTTTAGGTTTTTCTGAAAATATAAACAATATATATTTAGCTCTATTTTGGCTTTACAGTTTATTAAACTCCTTTATATTTATCATATAATGGTGGATTTTTATTTTTTTATTAATATATTTTATTGGTGGATTTATTTTTTTTTATATCTATATATATTTATGTATATTATATTTTTTATTTATATTTATAGTTCATTATTATTTTATTATTTTATAATTATTTTTTATATATTTTTATACAATATATATAGGACAATAAATTGTTATTTATTAACCTTATATTCTGCTTTATTTTTTGATTTATATTTTATATATATATTATAAATTATTATTTATTATATATTAATATTTTTTTTTTAATTTATAATTATATATTATTTTATTATTTATTTTATATTATTTTTATATTTATTATTTATATATTATATATATATATATATTATATATAATATATTATTTTATTATCAAAATAAGGTACTCATATTTAATTTTTCCACCTATCGATCTTATTAGTTTTTTTTTTATTCGTACATATTTTATTTTATTAGTGATATGGTTATTATATATTTTAGTTAGGGTAGTGAGGTTATTATATAGTTTTGTTATTTATTTATAATTAATATTTTATTTTATATTTATATCTTTATATATATTATATATATTATATATTAAAATATAAACTTATTATATTAATATATTATATTTTTATATTATATTATTACTTTTACCTTAATTAGCCAATTAAACATTTAGAGGAGTAATATATTTTTTTTATTTTCATACTTTTAAAAACATTATAATAACAAACTTTTTTTAATCGTATCAGCCCTCTGACATTTGCTCCACTAGAGCAGTGAATCGAACAGTCTTGTGTATCTCTATATAAAAGTTGTTTTAAATGTTTTTAAAAGTGTAAATTAATCTAGTATTTATATATATATATTTATATATTATTTAATAATATATATTATATATATTTATTTTATATATATATATTTATGATATAATATATTTATATATTATATATTTTTTATTTATTATTATATTTATTCTTTTATATATTTTATATATTTCTCTCTCTCTCTCTTTGGCCTATACCAAGGTAAAACTAAATAAATAATAAATATAGCCTAGATAGAAATAGCTGAATCAAGCATATGGAATAATATAAATATATATATATATATACTATTATATATATATATATATATATATATATATAACTTCTTATATTTTATTATTTTAATATATGTTTATATTGACTTCTATTTTTTCTATATTTATTTTTTATATATATATATTATATATTTATTAATATATATATTTTATATTATTATTATATTATATATATTATATTATTATGTGCATATTGCTATGTCACAGAATGGCGATTTATTTTTAATTTTATTTTTATTTTTACTAGAGCGTTTGGAAATAAAGTATTTAATTATTTTTCCAGTGCGAAAACACTCGTATTAATGATGCTAAATATGAAATCAAAATTCCTTTTTTTTTCCAATATTCTACATAGTTAAATTTGAAGTTTCATTTTGGGTTTATCTGGTAGGTATTGTATTTAGAGGATCTAAGCCTAGCATTAGACGCCGGTTTTCTCCGATTTTTTTGTATATGAACTATATTGAAGTGTTTGAATTATTGATTTTTTTTAAAGAAATTAAAATGTTTAAAAAAGTTCGTAGAATATTAAGTCTCATATAGAAAATTATGAACTTTCATTTTTCTTATTTACAGCTTCTTTTTTTAAAATATATTTTATAGGCTTATATAAGAGTGTTATGTAGTTGAAGCTCTAATCATTTTTATTGTATTTTTCCTTGTGACCTTCATCGTAAGTCGGTACGACTAAATGTTACGTTTATGTTAGCATAATTGCATTTATTTTTTGCGATCAAAAAATTTAATATTGAAATGTCATTTCGCTTAATCGATCTATGTTAAAAATTTCTTATAATAAATTAATTAATTAAAATAAATATTCAACCATAGCTACAACTAAGCTCCTATTTATATTATATTTATTACTATATATATATATTTATTTATATATATTATATATATATATATATATTATATATTTTTTTTTTATAATTTTATATATCTATTTATATAATATTTTTATATTTATATATTATTATATATATTATTTATTATTATTCTTGTTAATAATATTAATATATTTATATTTATATATATATATATATATATATATATATATTATCTTACTATTTATTTATATATATTATTTTATATTATATTTATTATATATATTATATATTATTATAATATTAATTATATATATAATATTTATTATATATTATTTCTTTGCGCTTTAATCGACTTTCAGCACTTCAAGATAAAATTTCCTTTTTTCTTCGTGTATCTTTTCATTTAAGTGGTAAATCCATTTTTTCCCCCAATTTTTCGTTTTACATTTTTCTCTATTGAAAGTTTGGATATTATTTAATGATCTTATTGTTCAAAGTTTTAGTTTAATTATTTAATCAAAATGGCAAGTTTTATTTCTGTAAATATTTTTAAATCCCTGCTGGATCATTTTTATTTATCTAATTATTTATTATTTTATTATTTTATTATTTTATTTTCTTATTGTTCTTATTTTAATATTATTATTTATTATTATTTTAAATTATTATTATTCTATTTATTATTATTATTATTATTATTATTATTTATTATTATTATTATTTATTATTATTTTTATTATTTATTATTATTATTTATTATTATTATTATTATTAATTTATTTATTATTATTATTATTTATTTATTATTTATTTATTCTTTTATTTATTGTTTTGTTATTTATTTTATTTCTTAGAATTTTTATTATCTCATGAATATATGCAACGAGCTAATTTTAAATTTATTTTATTTATTTAGTTGTTCAGCTTTATTTTTTCTATACAAATGGATATTAATTTTTCTTTTTCAATTTCATATACATATATATTATTATTTATTATATTTCTATATTATTATATATTTTTATTTTATATATTATATTTTATTTATATATATATATATCATTTATTTATATATTATCTATTCTTTTAAATATATCATCTTAATATATTATTTATTTTATTTATTTATATTTATATTTATTATTTACTATAATTGTTTTTTTTTTTTATATTATTTTATTTATTTATTATTAATATTATTTTTGTAGACTTTAATAATATTTACAGGCGTATTTATTATTATATTTAATAAAATTAAATTTTTTATCATTTAGATTTTTAATATATATTATATTAATATATATTATATTATATATTATATATAAATATTTATATTTATAATTATTATTATATTTATATTATTGCCAGATGCTTTTAATGTGTATTATATTTATATATTATTAATTATATTATTATTGCTATATATTTTGTTCTTACATACATTGTTGTTTAGTAACTTGATCGGCTGTTGTCTTGATCTCTTATAACCCTAGTGTAGTACTCTTTTAGCGATTGTCCATGTTGGTCTCTCCTAGCATGTATGTTCCATTATAGCACCCTTCTTTGGTATGTATTAATTATGTTTATTTTGTTGTTTTTGTTTTTACATACGTAGCAGTGATATCTAATCGATGGACTTGATAAACTGTTCATAAGGTGATCTTATTTCTTCCTTTTTAGAGGGTCATTTGGTTGAGCAAATTGTGTATGTAGACTTTCTGTACGTTTGGCTTTCCTCAATCTGGCGCGGGCCTGTCGTTTTTCGTTGGTTTTCGAATCCTGGTCGTGAGTGTAATATATTGTTTTTTTCTTACCGATATAATATTACTTCTTATTTATATTCTATATTTATTTTCTATATTATATTTTTTCTATTTATAGATATATTTATTTTATTATTATTTATATTATTATTATCTATGATTTATTATTATTTCTATTTACAATATATATATTTAGTTATATGTTAATATTTTATATATATATATATATTACTTATATTTATATATAGTATTTTAGTATTATTATTATTAATTATTTGTTATATTATTTATTCATTTAGTTAATTTGGTTTTATTTATATTTTTTTAGTTTGTTGTTTTTTTATATATTTTTTGTTTTGTATTATTTTTAAATCTTCAAATTGACATAGTATTACTGTTCTTGCTTTATTTTATAATTGTTATTTATAAAATTGAGTATTTTTCAGTAATAGTCTCACCTCGAATTTCCAATTTCTATGTCGTTTCCTATAGTTTTTTTGTTGTTTTTGTAGTTCTTGTTCATAGATAGATGTGCTCTATCACCTGAGTGAGGCCTCTCTCGTACATAGAGGGAAAGCTCGTATTATTTATTCATTTTAAAGAAATAATATAAATGTTAAATTTTAATTTCTATTTATAAAAGTTGTAAATATAAAAAATGTTTATAATTAAAAATGATTCATAGAGAAAGATTCTCGTTTTTTGTAGTGTATTTATAATTAAATTGCGTAATGTGATTTAAGTTTTTTTTATAAATTGATAACCAATATATTTTAGTGGACCTATCGTTTTAATTATATTTATTGTTATTTTTTTATCAGTTTATTGGATTGGTAGTTGTTTTTTTTGGTTTTGTAGGTGTTTTATTATTTTTTTTTTTTTTTTATGGTATATTTTTAGTTTATTTATTTTATTATTATTTATTTTAAGTTATTTAAATTGTTTATTTGTAGTTATTTTTTTTATTTTTTATATCTAGGTATTTGGGTTATATATAGGTAGGTTGAGGTATGGTTTTAGGTTAGTGGAGTGGTATATAGACTATAGGTGAGGGGTTATTATAGGGTGGTTGGTATTATTATTTGGTTTGGGTTGTTATGGTGAGGTTTTTGTATTTATATATTTCTACTAAATGCAAGTATCATGCCTGCTTCGAATTTGATTCACAGGTGGTGTGGGCACTCTAAAGTCGTATCCTTGTCTCTCTCATTATTTATTATTTATTTGTTACATTCTGACGAACCTCCTCCTCCCTCTCCCACATCTTATCTTTGTAGTTGAGTGGGTCACCTTTCGAAGGGTGGGCTTATCGAGGCAAGATCGCGGGTGAGAGGATTCAGTTAATCCTACATCCCTTGTCTACCAAATTCTCTTCCATATTCTATCTCTACTTCGATCTATAAAGTACTAAATTATCACCTCCCTATTCTTCACCAGCTCAATTTCTATTACATACACTTACAATATATTATATCATCCCCGCTCCTACTTCCTAATAGGTTACATTGGATTACACATATCTTTATCCTCATTTTCTATTACCAACATACCTTTTATTACCGCCTCCAATATTAATAAATTTATTAATCACTCTCCCTTCTTCCAAAGAACTTTCCCCTTTAGAGAAGAATTACGTTGTCCAGAAGTTGGTGCTTAAATATTAGACCTTCGCCCTGTGAGGCATATCAGGTTCCCACCCCAAAACTCATGCAATATAAATATTAGATTCAAAACTAAGACAATGTCACCTCCCCCAACTTGCACCAGATGTCACAATTCTCAAGATACAATAGGCACTTCCTTCTTGGGGTGCTCTTGCTCTCGCGCCCCCCCGCGCCTACTTCTCTGATATCTTCGCTCCTCGACGCTGGTGGAACGCGCCCGCTTCCTGGAAGCAGTGTGGCCCTCCAAATAAGGTGGGCCAGGGGCCAGAGGTATATATATATATATATGATGATAATATATATATAAATATATATATATATATATATATTATATATATCTAATTATATATAATATATATATATATATATATATATATATATATATATATATATATATATATATATATATATATATATATATATAAATATACACATAAATATATAATGAAGATAGAGTAACATATGTTTCACGGTCAGACGGTAAAAATATTTAAGCATGGATGTCATAAACAAAATAGTCTAGCCCAGGGGTTCCCAAACTTTTTTCCTTCGCGCACCATTTTGTTGTGCTAAAAAATATTCGCGCAACCTATTCCTTAAATTAACATTTGACCATTTAGTCCCTTAGGTCCTAGGAAAACAAGAAAAACAATGCAAATTTAATGCTCATTTCTTAATGTGAAGCATGAAACTGTTATTTAAAATGAAATTTTTTTATTTTCTTTTAAGTTTTTGGGAAAGTTTTTTGTCATTTTACCCTTAAATAACTTGACGCTGAAAGTTTACTCCTATATCGGTTTTTTTTATTAGCATACGTTGAGATGCAGACCTTACCTAAGATAATGGAATTTAAAACGCACAAGTCTTTTTAATGCAATCTTGCCAACAGCATTGTTTTCTGCATACACTTGCATCCAGAACTCTTCTTGACCCCCTTCGTGGTATTTAAGTTTCAAAGTTCTGTCTTCACTGGTGTCCAGCAGATTTTGAAAAGCTTCATTTGTCATCCCAGTAGGTTTACGTTTCGGGTCGCACGAAAACGGGTTTGTCATCCAGCTGTAGACATCCTCAGAATCAATATCGGGAAAATACTCAACAATGGTTTTTTCCAAACCTTCCAAGTGGGCAGTAATAATTTCGAGGAAGTTCGGTTGAGGATGGATCTCATTTGTTTTGACAAGTTCCTGCAACCGAGGAAAGTTGGAGATGTCTCTGCTCTCGCTTCAAAAAAATAAAAAAATTTTGCGCAAGCCTTTTATTTGTCTAATTGTGCTCCTCCTTTCCCTTGAAGAGATGTGGTGGTTTCATTTAGTTTTTCGAATATGGTCGGAAGGCATCCCAATTTAGCAGCCAATTCGATCATCAGTTAATTTTTTGAATAAAAGACTGCTCTGTAATGTGACACCAATGCATCGTTTAGTTTAAACAGTCTGGCTAAAATCTTTCCCCCTTGAAAGCCACCGCACCTTCTGTGTGCAAGCAAAGAGGTGAAGTGATCCCATAAGCCATATGTTCGGAGGTAAGTTTTTAAAAAGGCGTGCTTGAAGCGGATGGCTCTTAACATGATTAATTAATTATCTTCACAGCATCATCCAGTACGACTTTTAAATCTTGTGGCATCTTTCTTGTTGCCAGGGAATGCCGATGTATGACACAGTGGCTGCTGGTGGCGTTTTCTGCCACCTGCTTCATCCTAGACACCGCTCTCCCTTCGTTTTTCAAAACAATTGGCGGCGTTTCCATCACTCAATATCCACACACTTGCTCCATTCCAAACCATTTTTCTGTACAAATTTGATGATAGCATTGAAAATTTCGTAGCCAGTGATGTAAGTCTCAAGCACTTCGCTCATCAAAAGTTCCTCTTCTATTTACATTGCGAATGGGTACATCACAAACAAAAGAAGAACAGCAAGTCCCGCTACGTCGGTACTGTTCATCAAACTGTAACTAAAAAAATTCGGACAAGTTTTTCAAAATCTTCTTATAAGTTCGGTCTCGACTGTCTCTGAATTGTGTTAATTCGCTTGCTATAGTGTTATTTGATAGCTGCACCGTATCAATCTTCTCGGCCATATCTGGACCTAAAATACAACTAACAGCATCCTTCAGGCAAAGTTTAATTAATGTCTCTGCAATTGTATGCGGTTTTCCAGTTTTTGCAATATGTAAACTGACAATAAATGAAGCTTCAGTTGCGTTTTCATTTTCATTTTTAGAAATTCTCTCCATCATAGATGAACCTGCCTGAAGAGATAAAGCGCGGCGTTTGAAGATTTCTTCACATCTATGCACTAAATCAGGATGATTGCATTCCAGATGTCTTTAATTTGGATGGGACTAAGCAGCCATTAGCAACAACTTTATAACAGTTAACGCATTGCCCTTTGGGTGCCTGTTCGTTCCCAACCGGAATAAAGCCAAACAAAATAAGGTAGCTAGGGTCATATTTTCTTATTTTTCCTCGAAGCTCCTTTGGGACGTGAGTTGCCTTTCCGCGAACTGAGGCAGAACAATTTGGGCTTAGGCTGCCAGGAGTCTGCTGGGATATTTCGTCACATTCGGCGATGCTGGTTGTTATTGAATCAGTCGTCTCAGAAGTTTCTACAAGTTCACCACCTTTTCGTTTCAAAGACCCAGTTTTTAGCCAATTGTCCATAATTCTGCAACAAAAATAGTACTAACATAAATAAATATATTAGGGATGTACCAGAACCAGAATTTTTGGTTCCGGCTGGAAACGGAAAACTTTCTTATATATTATATATTATATATATATATATATATATATATATATATATATATATATAGTATTATATATATATATATATATACAGTGCGTAATTATGGAGTGAATATGGGTGGTCAGATCACCCCCCAGAGCTTCTTGCCATTAATGCCATTAAAATCTTTTATTTATAATTATTACTATTCATTTAATTGTTTAATTTAATTGTTGGCTTTCATGTTTGAAAGATTATTATTTTATTTATTATTATTATTTATTATTATTATTATTATATATTATTATTATTAATTATTATTATTATTATTATTATTATTATTATTATTATTATTATTATTATTATTATTATTATTATTATTATTATTATTATTATTATTATTATTATTATTATTATTATTTTAATTATTTTATTATTATTATTATTATTATTTTTATTATTATTATTATTATTATTTATTAATTATTATTATTATTATTATATTATATTATTATTATTATTATTAAATTATTATTATTATTATTATTATCAATTATGTATTATTTTATTATTATTATTTTTATTATTATTATTATTATTACTATTACACCGACGGAAAAAAAAGGCATGTTTCAAATGAAAATTTAAATGATTCAAACCTATCATAACAATATATTATATATATATATATATATATAGTATATATTATATATATATATATAGTTATATATATATATAATAATATATAGTATATATATATTATATATATATATATATATATATATTAATATATATACATGCGAAAGATATGTTTAAATATTTAAAGTATGCATATACGAGATGTAATATTTTACTTAATTAGTCTCTCAATTATTGCTTTACAATTTGCTGGGAAATAAGTGTATTCTGGCAGACTAAAATGAATGCAGGAAAATATAAAACCGAACTAAATTGCAATAATAATATCGTTTTTTATAATTGTGTTTGTTTTTACCAAAAAAATAAAAACTCATATATTATCCTAATAGGTTAACCATAGAAAGTCAATCATGAGGATATACCATACCATATGTTATATATTATTTTTATTAATTTATTTGTATATTTAATTATTATATAATATTTTATTTTATATTAATTATATATTTATATTATTAGGTGAGTTTTTGTTGTTTATGATATTATTATATGATTAAGTTCTTACGTATATTATTATCTTTATATATTTATTATATTTATTTATTATTCTTTTTTGTTTATAGTTTATTTTATTTTTATTATTGGGTTTGGTTTATTATATTAGTGTTTTTTAGTTGTTATAATTATTGCATTATTCCCATATTTATTATTGTAGTTCTAAAATCCTATTAATGGTAATATTTATTGTTGGTGAAGGTAAAGAATTACTGCCTTCTCCGGGATTTAATGTAACTACGTGGTGTTTGCGTTAAATGAAGGAGATATATTTGCTCGATTGCTTTTAAACGAATAGAGTCTATCCCTCAACCAAAAAAAGTGGAGTCTTAGAACAGTTTTTTAAGCAATTGAGTATTTCCTTCTATAGGAGAATAACCAGGTGTCATTGCCTGTCCTAATCCCTCGTTCTTAATAATATGTTGTTGTATGTTAAAATATTGCATAATCGCAAATTATTATTTAATTTATGTCTTTTTAAACTATAAAATACATAAAGTTTTTTTTAATTTTATTATATTTATTTTTTTGGTTGTTTTGAGTTGGTATTTATAGCTTCAGTCGTTAACAATTCGAGCTAATATTGTCCCTTATTTTCGTTCCACATGCGGGGTTTTAATTCCGGTAAGTAAGGTAGTAATTCTTTTACCTTCCACTTTATGTTTCTTTGTTTATAGATTCTAAATATTTAATAAGTTGCGATTAATGCTGCTTAAATATTTTATTCATACTATCATTATTATTAAGATACGAGGGTTTATAGGATCAGTTGTCTGGACACCTGTTGTGATGTCTCGTCCATTGAAGGGAACTCGAAATTATGCTTTTATATAATACTGTTCTTATTGAACATCTAACCTTTTTTGGGTTTGAAAGGGATAGCTTAGTTTCGTAAAGCATTCGAGCATATTGTTCATCTAGTATTTCGCAACACGCGGTTGGTTCAATCGTCCGGAGAAGGCATGTTAATCTCTTTAATTCCCACTTTATGTTTTTTCTTTTGCTTTTATATATTATATTTTATATATATATATATTTTTATATATATTTTTATATTATATTATATATTTATATATTATATTTATATATATATAATATTATTTATATATATATATATATATTATATATATTTTTATATATATATTATATTTTTTTATATATTATATTTAATTATTTTTATTTTTTATTATATATTTTATTTATATATATAATATATATATTTATTTTATATTTATTATATAATATATTATTTTTTTTTTTATTTTTTATTATATATATTATTATTTTTTTTTTTTATTTTTATTTTATCTGTTTGTTTGTTATTTATACTTATTATTATTATATATTTATATTATATATATATTGTTATAATTTTCAAAAAGTCCTCTATAGTGGGTTTTGAAATCCCTTACTACTTTTAGTGTTGTTAAGCCAATGAGTATGTTGACCGTTTCCTTAACCATTTATAGATGGTTACTATAATGGAATATCTGTTCCAACGGTTCCACTGTAATAGTCCTTATTGTCTTCCGCATAGTATGGTAGTGAAGGCATGTCGTTGACATCTTATTACCTCCATGACAGATCTCTCCGTCCACCCGTTACCTCTGACCCGAGTGTGGACGGGGGGATCTGTCTGGAGGTTAGATTTGTCAACGACATGCCTTCCACTCCTCTTGGGAGTGCTAAAGCTTTTCTCAGTGTGACCCTGGAGATTTCTTTTGTTCCATCTCGTGGGAGTTAAGGGGTTATAATTTTTATCTTGGCTTAACTATCTCTTAAATGTGGTATTGGGTTCAAACACTCACTTAGGGACTTTTGAAAAAGAAATATAATATAAAATGCATCTGATTTAGTGCCAAATTGTTCTGTTATATTTATATATATAAAGTAATATTATATATATTTTTTTATATTATTAAATTATTATTTTATATTTTTAATTTTTATTTATTATAATATATATTATTTATTTATTTAATATATTGCTTTATTATTTTATTATATTTTTTTTTTATATTTTATTTTATATATTTTTATATATTATTATTTATTTTATTAATTATTTAAATTCAATAATTCTTAATATACTCATTGTAGGTATAATTTATAAATTGAAATATATATATTATATATTTATATTATATATTTATATTATTATTTATATATTTATTATATTAATTTTTTTTATATATATCTAATATATATATATTTATTATTATTTATTTTTTTTATGTTCTTTTAATATATTATTATATATATATTATTATATTTTTTTTATATTATATATATATATTTATGTTAAATTACTATATTTTATTTTTGACTTGAAAAAATGTATATATACCTTAATTTTTATATTATAGTATTTAGTATATTTAAAAGTTATATAATGAATTGTTATTATAGATTTATTTTTATAGATTTTTTTTTGTTAATTTTTAGATTTATATTTTTATTTTATATAATTATATTATTTTATTAATTTTTATTAATTTAAATATATAACATTTTTTCGTATTTTTATGGAGCTAGGTATTTTATTAATTATTTGGTGTTGTTGTATGGTTCATTTATATATAAATATATATATATATTTTATTTATAATAATTTATTTTTTATATTTTTATATAATTTTTTAAGTACATTATTATATTTATACTATTATTTTATTTTGCAAAAATTCCATAATATAACTAACCTGATTTATATACTGTGTAATGCTATCGCATAAATTTATATTAATTTTTTCAAAAGTTTATTTGTTACACTTTTAAAATTCATCTTACAAAATTATTTTTTACTGAAATTTATTTTTTAATTTATTTTTATTTATATTTTTGTGGTGATAGCGGTCTTCCTTGTGTAGGTGAATTGGCTTTAATCTTTTTTCGGGGGATGTAAAACTTTTACTCGGTTTTGGAGACTGAAGAGGACATTTAACATTGCAGAGCTCCGCCGTGATGGTGTTAAGTGGCCTCGAGCCGTCATTAAAGTGAGAGGTATTATTTATTTGTATTTGAATTGTATATTTGGATTATAATCTTATTCATTTATAGTTATTATAGTTATATTGGAGGCGATGTTGTGATTTGTATTGTTTTGGTTATTTAAGTAATGCTGGTTGCATGGATGGGAGTGAGTAGTTGATATTAGTATGTAGTATATTATATATAGTAGGGTGCATTATTTGTTTGGAGAGGTGGTGGGTCTGCGCCGTATATAATATATCTATTTGTTTTTTTTTGTGGATTTTTTTTTGTTGGTTGGTGTTGTTTTTTTTAATCACCATTCGCTGTATGTCTCCTCACATTTTTATTGTTCATCTGCCACAACCTATGGTCCAGGCGGTTGTGGTCCACTGAAGGTCTATATCAAGTTTCCGTGGGTTGTGTGAGAGAGATGCTTGCCGCTTTGCCTACTACGTTGACTGCTTATTTTCTCTTCTTGTCGTTTTTGCTTGTCTTTATTTGCTTTTTGTTTTTTTCATAAGTGAGCATAGTGGTGGAGAATTTTTTTGGTTTTTTATTATTTGATATCCCCGATAACATTGTATTTCCCGTGGCTGCTAGAGGCCTTTCTTTTAAAACGGAATTATTATTAGATTCTCTCATTATTTTTGTATTTAGATCTGAGATAGAATTTTTCGATGCTAATTTATTAGAAGATTCTTGCTCGATTTGTTTTGGGTTATACTTTTCTCTTCTACCTGTAGGTTCTTCTAGGTGTTTGATAGGATGGGCGGTTAAATTATATTCATTTTGTATTTTCTTGTCGATCTGGTAACAGAAGATTAATTTAAGCTACACTATTTTTTTTTTTATTTGTTTATTTTATTTTCTTATAGTCATAACCATATTCTATAAAAACAAGTCTCCCTTTGAAAATAATAAAATTTAATATAATTATATAATAAAATTTTTTTAAATTTTCTCTTTTTTTTTTTCTTTATTTTTTTTTTTCCTTTGTTTTTCTCATTTATTTATATTACTCAAGATATTTGTGTCGTCGCTCCTTATGCTAACGCTTGACCACAATCTTCTTTGTAGCTCTTAATGTATATGTGCTTACCTTTAAATTGCATGCGACGTTCTCCTATGTTCCCTTGTTTTCCTTTTTTTTAATTCACTTTGTGTACTTGTAATAAGGTTTTTTTTATCTGGTGGTATTGCGTAATGCTTTTGTCTTTGCTCTGATCACCTTTGAAGGAGGTCCTATTTTGGTGCTCGTGTAGTTGTATGTCTCCTCTGGTGTCTCGGAATAGAATTGACGTCTGGATGGAGTGAAAGAAGGAATCCCTGCGTCTCCCTCTGACCAAACGTTATACTCATTTTCCTCCGAGAGTAGTCAATAATTCGATGATACGGTTGGTGTCTTTGTGTGTGCTATTGGGCATGTTTTGAGTTCGGGTATTGTGATCGGTAATGGTATCTGGGTGGAGAGAAACTTCTCGTTCTCCCTACACTTGATGGTAATTTCAGTATATCTGCCCCGGATATGCGTGCTAGGTTGGAGATATTGTGAGTGGCTATTTGTGCAGTGTTAATTTTGTTTTTCTCTGGCTTTCTCTCTTCAAAAGGTGTAGTAACGTCTTGCAACATCTCTTGTTCCATTACTTGATTAATTTCCGGCCTCTGCACCATCATCTAACAATTCTTCTGTATAATTGCCTTACCTGTTCGGGGTCGCTCTGTAGTGTCTGCGCTGTTGATGGGGTGGTCGGGTTTTGCTTTCTTTTTTAAACACTCTTTCTGTAAATTAGGTTTTTCTAATTCTATTGGGTCCTTCTTTTTCTTTTCTTATCTAATTTTACCTATCCTCCTAGGACGATTTTCCAATGCATTCCGCTCTTCCTACTCCTCCTCTAAGGTTAGCTTTCTATGTCTCATTCCTGTCATTTGCTCATTAGTTCGTATGAATCTATGGGTCTTGAAGTTCTATGGAACATCAGGAAAGCTAGTGGCCCGGAACTGGCATCCCTCCCGTTTTTTTTGAGGGAGTGTTGATCTCTTTGAGTCTGCCACCTGTCCTCTTTTTCATATCTCTACATTCTCTATGTTTTAATACCTTTTATTTTGATACTTTCCTCAGTGCTGTGTAAGTAGCGCATGGTGTTTTTAGTCCGATTTCCCTGTTAAGGGTAGCCGCTTACGGATCCTTTAACTTAAGTATTGATCATCCTATATATGCTCTAATCTTGTATTAATACTTACTGCCTTTCAAATTTACGGTTTGAAACTCTTCATTAATTCTTCAATTTTTCTGGACCATCTTGAATCTTCATTTTCCTTTCGCTTCTAGATCTATCATTTATGGTCTTTCGATTTCTTATAATGATGAGTCTAGACTGGTGAACATACTTTCCCTATCTCTCACTCTGATTACTTATGGGTATTTTTTTCTGCCTTTAGGAACTAATTTCGGTGAAGTCTTTGTAATGTGTGGTTGCTTGACATACCGAAGGATCTTCTTGTGGGACCGGGCATGAAATGCGTTTGCTAACTTGTGTGTGTTTCTTCTTAGTGCTCCATGTCTTTGTGATTTTCGATCTTTTTCTTTTATTCTTATTATATCTAATCATTTTTTTTAAGATTCGTTTTCCATTTCTGGTACCTCTGTTTTTGCTTGTTTATTCAACGATTCTTCTTTTAGCTGCACTCTTTTAATCTATTTTCGCTATTTGTCTATTGTCAGTGTGATGACTGAATCTTCCATTCAATTTTCTACCTCTTTCAAAATTATTTTATTCTTTGCTTCATTTTTGCTATTAAATTATAGTTGGCTTATTCCTCTATTCTTTCTCGATTTCAAATTCTTTTCTTGACAATCTGATCTGAATTTGTCGGCGGGATATATGGCAAATCTTATGAAATAAACTCTTAAAAAATTTAACTTCTTCACATCTCCCTTTCAAAAACACCTCCTAACTTTCCTATTTCCTTAGACGGCTCTAGCGTCTTGCACATTGAACACATAAACATTATTGGAATAATTAAGCATAAAAAACAAATTGTCTTGGAAACCTTCTATGTCATAACCGTTGCTAAGGTGGTCTCAAAAAAGCTGTATTTGATTTCTGTTCTAGCTTTTACTCTTATTATTTTGTTACGGGATTTTTTTTTTTCTACTTCTGAAGTACTTTGCCCTTAGCTTTCCATTTATTTATTAATGTTTTATTTTATCTCGTTCCCTTATATAATATTGAGTACCTTCTCAAATTAGGTGGTGGCTCCGGTTACCACCTTTTTCCTCTTATATTGGATTTAAGGGTTGAGATAGCTAGAGGTCTAAGAGTTTACTTAATTAACTAATCTCCCCATTCTTTTCAAACTCCCTTGACGCCTCTTTCTCTGCGACGCGACATTTAACTGCACTTACCTCTTTTTCTATTTAAGTTATTTTTTGCACGGGCAGGTCTCGAGGTGATTGACTCTCTTCTCATTCCTTCACTTCATTGTCGTCGCCCCTCGTAGCAATCAAAAGGTGCCTTTCTCTCACTTGAATATTGAGTGAGTATTGAGAAATTCTCATAGGCTCGGTCGTTCTGGTGAAACCTTCTTTCCTAGCCACAATCTGATTCTGTGGATACTTTCTTTGTCTGTCATCTTTTTCTCCCTCTATTATTTTTAATCTACCTTCTCTATTAAGACCTCAAGTCTGTCGCACACTTTCAAGGGAATTGCTTTATTTTTTTTTGGCATTGGTAATTGTGGTGATGTTTAATCTTTTCCTTTTGTTTTTTTTGCTCCCTCTTATTAAATTACTCTTTTTACTGTCCCCTTGAGTGGTGGAGTAGGTTTGGCAAAATTGTATTATTATTAATTTATTATTATATTATATATTATATTATTTTTTTTTTTTATTATATTTATTATATATAATTTTGTATATTATTATATATTTATTTGTTATTTTTTATTATTATATATATATTATTAATTTTTTTATATTTTCTCAAAGTGTATATCATACATGTAGATCTAATATATTTTTTAGCTTAACTTATATTAATATTCTTTATACATTATATTTAATTTTTATATATATTATTTATTATCTATTTGGTCTGAAATATTTTATTTTAAATATCTTTTATATTATATATATGATATATTATATTCTATTATATTATATAAATATATATAATATATATAAGATATATATTTTTCTCTTTTTTTTTTTTTTTTTTTGTTTCTCTTTTTCTTTTTTCTTTTTTTTTTTTTTTTTTTTTTTTTTTTTTTTTTTTTTTTATTTTTTTTCTTTTTTTTTTTTTTTTTTTTTTTTTTTTTATTTTTTTTCTTTTTTT